>PVJH01003256.1:0-146548 GCA_004026705.1 Nesogale talazaci
CCAGGTATGTTCAACTCAAAGCCAATACTGTTTAATCCAGTTATACCCAACCCAAAGCCAATACTATATAATCCAGATACATCCAACACAAATCCAATACTTTCTAATCCAGACACATCCAACCCAAAGTCAATACTTTCAAACAAAATTGCAGAGTGCTTTTCCTAGATGGAAATGACAGCTCCCAAAGAAATCTAAGTAAAATTTGGGGACATAACCTTCTGTGTTCTAGATATTACTGATCAGCGAAGAATATTTAAGGTTGGAGAGCCCCAATAAAGTAATATTGAAATTGTATGTATTTCTTTACCTTAAAGCGTCACCTTCTTTTCATAGCCATAAGCAATACAATATTTCAAAGACAACATTATAGGCCACAAAAATTTTAAAAAAATCATCAATTACATATAAAATCACCAAATTACCAATTACATTATAAAAAAAGAAAGAAATTCGTGAGAGTTACAATAAAAATATCCACTGCTAAGACTCATGCAGCATGACTAAGTGATATCAAGTGTTGCCCAGTTGATTTCACCTCACGATGACCTCCAGTGTGTGAGAGCAGTATTGTGTTCCCTGGGGTTTTCAGTAGCTGATTCTTTGAGATTACCAGGCCTTTCTTCTGAGATACTGATGGTTGAACAAAAACTGCCAACCTGTTGGTTACCAATTGGCAGTGTAAACTATACTACCTATACATTATAAGTGCTGGGTCCTAAAAACCAAAGCCAAAATTAAAACCGTTGTATCAGTCTCATGGTTAAGCAACAAAAATGGATCACATTAGATAAAATAGAAAGACATATTGGGAGAATCCAATAAAAAGGACAGATAAGTCAAATGAACATTGTTGCAGGCCTCTCAGCAGTGGCGACTAAGGCTTGAAGGCATGCCTCTTCAAGGCGTGCTGCTGAAATTAAGAAGCTGATTCAGCAGACAAAAATTCAGCAATCTTATGATGCTATAGATCAGAAAACAATAATTTAGTGCCAGTAGGTAGGTGTCAAATCTCTAATCAGAAAGAAATTAAATGACATTACATTTATTCCATTTTTAAATAGTAAAAATCAAATAAACTTCATTTAAAATAAAAAAGAAAACATCCCTATAACCTCACAAAAGTTAAGCAGCAGAAAAAAGTAAAAACAATGTTAAATGCAAAAGATTAAATCTGGAGGAAAAAAATAATAAAATGCCAAATTGTTAAAAATTAATAAGAAATAATCATACCATTATAGATCACAAGAAAAATTGTAGGAATTTGTATAATTCTCGGATAACCGATTGTAATGCAGTTGTTGTTTTAAAGTAATATAATTGACACAAGAGGAAATAAAAATCCTTAACTGATAGTTATGTGTAAATAAGAAAAAGCTGTCAAAGAACTATCTCATAAAAAGTCTATAAGCTCGCTGAGCCCTGGTGGCGTAGTGGTTGTGTGTAGGACTGCGGCCCACAGGGTTGGCGGTTCAAATCCAGCAACAGTGCTCCAGGAGCAAGCTGGGCTTCCTACTCCCACCAGGGCAGTGATTCTGCCCCCCATCCCAACCTGAATAAAAAGTCTGTAATCTATAGCTTATTTATAAACTATTTCTAATTTTTTAAGAAAGATAATCATTTCCCACATGTAAACTAGGATTTCTTAAGATTTTACCTATCTATCTAGGACAAAAGTTTAGTACAGCTAAAAAATGAAAAGGTATAAACCAGTCTCTGACTAGTTTATAAACCAGTGAAATCAAATGCAATCATTTATTTAAATGAAGAATTCAGCCTAATTAGAAATCCAATAATGGTTGAACAATGATTAAATTAGTAGTAGCTGTAAATCAAAAGAGAATCGCATGATTATTTTACTAGATATCCAAAATATATTTGACTATTTTTAATATGCATTTCTGAAGTAAAAATTAAACCCCTTTAGCATCAAATAATGGAACATTTCCTTAGTTAAATATAGGATAAACCAAATCCATGTCCACTGCTCTGCAGTTTATGTGACCTAATCGTGACCTGGTGTTAGGTCTCTGAGACTATCAATCTTTGTAGGAGTGGACAACCTCATCTTCCCCCCACGCGGTGCCTGGCCAGCGTGAACCAATGACCTTGCAGTTAGCAGCCCAATTATTGTCAAATTGTACAATATCGTATTTAACAGGGAAAACCAGGTATATTAACATTAAAGTCAGAGCTAGATGTGTGTGTTTGCTCTCATCCCTACTTTTAGTATCTTCTTGGCACTGAGAGTCCACAGTATGTCAACAAAAGAATATATGAAGCACACATGTTGTAAAGGAAAGAATAATTGTTTTTACCTCGGAGATGGCTAGAATAAGATGCTTGATGACCTTTGGAACTTGGTAGTCAAACAATTGCCTGCTTTTTGCCCTGCCTCATTCGGCCCCAAAGGACAGAGCAAATCTGCCTGAAGAGGAGAGGGAAGGACAAGGGAGATGAACTGGGAAATAAGAAGAACAGCTGAGACCAGCTCAGAAATATTTGGTCTATAGTTACAGACACAGAGCATAAATTGGGAGGGCACACCCCCAATGTTAAGAAGACTCATTTCTCCGTGGTAAAATCACTGTTGGGTTTTGTTCTCTCGGTTTTCCTACAATTTTGAAATTTTTCTCCTGTGACCATTGATTCCTTTTTACAAGTGAAAAGCAGATAAAGGAGCAAGGCTTTCAAATTACAACAGAGGTGACTCGGAGGAAGTGGGGGAGATGAACTCAAATGGGATGGGTCACTTGATTTGGTCAAGCAGCCTAGCCTGGCTTCCAATCCTGGCTGCATTACTCATGAATCCACTTTTTTCAGTTTCGTCTGTTAAATCTCTGACCCTATTCTCCATGGCTCAGGTTCCCTCTTGAAGGGGCTTCCCTGAGCAACAGGGCTTTCCCATCACCCCCAGTACAGGGTATGGTCCAAGAAAACCTGCCTGCATCCCATCCTGTCCTGGACAGTTTATGCTTTTTGCCTCCTACTTTGCATTTCGTCATCATTTACCTTTTTCATCTCAGATGTGTTCTAGATTAAACAATCCGTTGGTGTGGTCATGCCGTGCGTGGTGGCTTCCAAGCACGGAGAATTGACTGTTGTTATGAGTTCTACATAGATGTGAATGGTAGCATGCAAGCCTCGCCTGGCAGGCTGGAGCAAACAGGCTGCTGCAGTCTTGGGGAAGCCCCCCTTCAACTGAGGCTGCTGCAAATTCACCCAGCTGGACATGTTCTGTTTTTTAGGCATTGGTGAGCAGAACTGAGCTTGCTGTTTTGCTGCTGGTCCTCAGGCAAGTCTGAAACCAAGTGGAAGCATCATCCCATGAGCAACAGAACTCGGGGGTATCCTGCGCCAGGCGTGGGCAGCAGGGCTGGGTCTCTGGCCTGCACAGTGCTCTCCTTGTGTGAGGGAGAGCCCCATGGAGGGAGAAAGAATTTAGTTTGGGTTCACATGGCTTGTTCACACATTCAGGAGTCCCAATTGGACTCTACATTTGTGAAAGACATAAGCACTGGCCAACATTTTCAATTTCAGAGGCTCCGATAGTGGCTTAATCCACAGGTTTTCTCCCTCCCCAAGATTGCAGGGCCTCTGGCCACCCTACAGACTGGGTTCTAGAAAGATACTTTTCCTTGGATAACTGTGGTGGTAGCTGAGGACAACTTTCTTGTGGTCCTGAATCAGGGCCTGACACGATGATGCTCAGCAGCGCTTTATTAACTCTTTGAACCCTTAGACCGAGGGGCCCTGGAGAGGCCCTGAAGGCACCACACCCGTTCCCATGGACAGCAGCCCAGGCAGCAGCTGCTGACAATCACACCAAAGTGGGACTTTCTGGTTGAGACTGAGCAGATCTCTGGAAATGGGAAAATGAAAATTTTGGACATGGATTCCTTTGGATACCAAGTCGTATGAAAAATTAAGAAATGGAATTGGACTTAAACTTTCTTTTGACTTTTCTTCAAAGAAGCTCCAGTATTTTGGACTGCGGTATTTCACTTGGAACTTCCTGGTGTGGGGGCGTTTGTATTCAAATTTCACTCCCTCCCTGCTGCTGGCTGATACTACTGAAGACCTTTGTATTGCCATTTGATCACGTTGCAGAACCTATGACTAATGTTCTGGGAGAGGAATTTGCTCAGCCTTCTTTGGCAGAGCAAAAACTGAATAGGGAGTGAGGGGACAACCTGGGTATACAACAGCTTTGAGTTTTTAAGTCACTGGATCCTTTGGTCTCACTCAGCCTTCCTCGGCCAAAATCAAACCTGCCCATCTTTGTTCCCAGAAGGAGCCTCTAGCTGTGGCTAGTGTAGAGGGAGACATTGACTTTGAGAAGGAGGGAGGAGCCCTGCTCCTCCTAGACTGGGCAGATTCTCTTCCAGGAGAATCTCTACACCAGGCGACCAATGACTTATCAGTTAAGCACAGTGTGTTAAAAGAACGAAAGAACTGGTTAGCGCTAACCAGAGTCTCTTCTTGCCCAGTCTTCAAGATCTCTGTGGGGCATCCTTGACCACTCTTGCTTCCCTTGTCCTGGTCCACTCATCCCTGCCTGGAGGACAGACTTACCCAAGGGCAGAATGGTTTATGGTAGACGCTTGGAAGCTGGTGGTGCTCATCTATCAAAGGCCTTAGGGCTTGTGGGATGTGTTCTTTCCTCTGGTCCTAGATTTTTGCTGAACGTAATTGTGCACAAAGTCAAATTTGTATGTGCTGCCGCGGGACCCAAGCTGGTGTGTGCTCTGTGTGCTGGTGAAGAGTGGGGTGGGGCATGGTGGCTGGCCCATGGACCCCAGTCATGTGCCACAGCACTTTCGACTGATAATAAAGCAGGCATTTCCTTTCCTTTTCTTTTACTGCTCTTCCATCTTGTAAGAGAGTCTGAGCTTGGGTAAGAATAAAGGTACTATTTACTTACTCTGTGGATCGTGGGTGCAGTGGCTAAGCCCCGGGCGGCTACCTGCATGATCGGCAGTTCAAAACCCCCAGCAGCCCCTCATGAGAAAGACTGGGCTCTCTATTCTGGTAAAAAAAAAATTCCAGTCACAGAATCCTACAAGAGGTCACTCTGAGTCAGCATGAACTCCATGACTGTGAGATGTATTGGCTGTTCCATTCTAACTCCTGGTGACGCCGTGTGTATCGGAGTACCACTGCACTTCACAGGGCGTTTAAGAGCTGGCTTCTTAGAAGTAGACCCCCAGGCCTTTCTTCCAAGGTGTCTGGGAAAGCAAATCCCCAACCTTTCCATTTGCTCTGAGCGCATTAACCATCTCTTTACACTAGGGAGCCCCCCAAACCTCCTCCTTTATAGAGTGAATGATAAGCAATCCTACCATACGATGAATAAGAAAGATGGAAGAAGAATGGATGCATTTAAATTGTGGTGCTGGTGAAGAATACTGGATATACACTGTGTTAGTCCGGGTAGACTAGAAAAACAAATTCATAAACACACACATACGTATATAAGGGAGAGGTTTATATACAAGAGGAGTGGAACATTGAGAAAGCATCCCAACTCAGTCCAGCTCACGTCCATAAGTCCGATATTAACCCATATGTACAATACAAATCCCTACGTCCTCTTCAGACTCACGAAGCACATGCATTGATGCCAGGACAATCACAGGCCAGTGGGGGCAGAGACTCATGTATCCAGTGGCAGTAGAAGCATCTCAGTGCTGGCAGGGTTCTCTCCCCATGGCCTCCTGAGCTTCTCAACACTGGCAGGAGTCTCCGTGTGACTTCTTCAGCCCCAGAGGTGTGGTTCCATCAAGGTAAGCCCATGTGGCTTCTTCTCTGGCTCCTCCAGGAATTAGGGTCTATCAACATGCTGCCATCTTGTCTTGTCCGTAGAGCATCTCCCAAAGACTGAATTGATGGTCTCATCTCCACAGGGGAAATATCTCGAGATTTCCCAGAATTATCCGAGAAAGTCAGGTCCACACAGAGGTCTCACTGGCTATCTCCACCCCTACACTCCCAATCATGAAATTGACGATGAGTCCATGACTGCCACATACAATATGGACTGCCAAAAGAACCAACAACTCTGTCATGGAGAAAGCACAGTCAGAACGCGTCTCAGAGGCAAGGAGGCGAGAAGTTGTCTCAAGTGCTTTGGACCTGTTTTCAGGAGAGGCCAAACCCTAGAAAAAGACATCATGGTTGGCAAAAGAAGAAGGCCCTTGCTGAGATGGAAGGACACCATGGCCGCGACCAAGGGCTCCCACATGGGAACTGTATGAGGATGGTGCAGGAACGTGCAGTGCTTCATTCTTTTGTAACGGGGTTCTCTACGTGAGCGCGCTGACTTGCCTCTCCCAAAGGGGCATCGGAAGGTTGTGTCAATACTGGGTGTGAAAATATTTTGTAAATTGCCAACCACTGCAGAGTTAGGCTCATTATCCTTATGAGTTCGACGAGCTCCTAAGATAGACTTTGCAGATCAGAGTGCGTTTCTCACTGTCCATCCCGGTAATTGGACAGACACTATGTATTGACTTTCTGTTCTGCCCAGGGCACTTTTCTGGACTGGCCAGAGACCTGGCCCCGCTGGAGCAGTAGGGCCAGAGGCAAGTTGATTTCCCCTCTGAGCACTTTCTGGCCTTATTGACCTCACCACGTCCCCTGGGGAAATGGACACAGTCTGTAACCTTCTGCCTCGGAGGAACGTGACGTTCCTGGGGAAAGCTTGGAGCAGACGCCTGCACAAAGCCCTCGGTCTCTCAGAGACCAGGAGCCCCAGGTTCTTTGAGGCAGGAAGACTGGTGAGTGAGTGAGGAGCTGTGCACTCTGTATCTCCTTCCTCAGGTGGGAAGGGCCCATCGGGTAACCCGGTTCCTGTCTTCTCAGTTGATACCTTTGTGTGTCCACTCCCTATTAGCTATTCCATCCACACACACCCCGTGCAGCCCCAGCTGCCCAATGAACCCTGTCCCCCAAGTCGAGATAATGAGACAGTGCTACTTATATAACCTGGTCTGATTAGAGTCTCAGATCTGTGCACCTCAACAGCTGTGTGTTGTCACCGATGGAAAATTTGAACCCATCTGCCAATTCCCTGGTTGCCCAAATAAGTGACTGAAAGAGTGGCTGCTGTTTCACCATTTATTAGGATGGAATTTAAGTTCTGATAAACCCTAATGCTGAAAATTAGCTCGGAGGAAGCGGCTGCTGCCGTTCTTGGTCTCTGGCTGATAGGAACAAGGAGAATTTATTCAGGTGGGTTTTTTTTTTTTTATGCTGTAGCCAGTTCAGCACACAAATTACTTCAGAGCTATTTTTAAAAATGTAATAGGTCCAATACTTAGGAGAGCCAGATGCAGTGTGAGGAGGATCAGAAAGCATCTATTACGGCCTCGACATTCGCTCTCCCACAAAGCCTAAGGTGATATTGGAAAATCTCCCCCCCCCCCCCCCCCGCCAGGCGGGTGGCTTAGCCCCATCTCTGGAATCCTCTGGGTGCTCTCCCGGCTTGCCATGGTTGGAGAAGTCACGTTAGCCTGTGGAATCACGTTGGATTGAGCCTTTTGAGACTGGCAGTCACGGGCACCAGACTGTCAGCTACCTTTCGTGGCCGCCTCCGGCATGATGTCTCTGCCACCCACTTATTGGGAACGACGGCCCTGGAGCATGATTTTTTTGAGCGCTCCCAAAGAAGACTTGCTTGGGGCAGGTGCCAACCTCTCTCGTCTTCGACAAATTTCTCCCCGATTTCCTGTTTTGGTATTATGGGGTGGAGGTGGTGGCCAGCTGCTGCCAGTCAGGCTTGAGGGGCGTCAGCCCCAGACAACAACGGAATGAAAGTGCCCAGTCGGGCACCTTCCCTGTGACTAGTTGAGAAGCCTACCGTTTTCACTGGTTGATCGTTGAAGGTCAGCAGTTTGAAACCTCTAGCCTCTCTGTGGGAAGAAAATGAGGTTTTCAATTCTCATGAAGTGTTACAGTCCCAGAGGCCCAGAGAAGCATTTCTACCTCTGCTACGGACTCTTTATGAATCAAAATTGCCTTGGGGCAGTGAGTTGTATTTTTTTTAATGGTAAATCCCAACCGGAAGACCGCTAAGCGATGTGATAAGGTTCAGTTCCTGGCCTCACTGGACTGATCGTCAAATGAACAAATTCAGCTTTCCCCTGTTAGAAAGACTTTTCTCTTTTCTCTCCCAAGCTTTTGTTCATTTTGGCCTTGCCCTTCCCAAGCCTTTCCAAGTTCTCCAGATCCATTCTTCATTTCCAAAGCCAACTTGAATACAGTACAGGAAAGCAATCATCTTATTTTAACATATTTCAAAGTCAGAAAAATATATAGCATCATGGTCATGTTATTTTAAAATTCAAATGGGAAATGAGGGGAATTAGAGGCCGGGTTCGATCCTGGCACTGCCCCACGGCCTGGCTGTCAGGCTTTTGGCAGCTTCCTGACCGCCCCAGCCTCAGTCAGATCATCTGTAAAGCGTGCAGAGCAATAGCTGTTTATGGGCTTGGGAGGAGGATTAGAGGCTAAGTATAGAAAGCTCTTTACAACTGTGTTTTTTTTCCCCTCAAAGTAAAATATGAAAAATATCTGCATTTGAATGCTTTTTATAGGTTACAATAAAACAGGGTATGGCTTTTTCTCAATTTTTTAAAAAAAGTAGTGGTGCATATAGCTGGTTTCTGGTTTCCTCACAGAGGTTTGGGCCGGCTCCTCAGTGAGCATGTGACTCTTCCATCTCCTCACTTGAGGGGTCGGCAGCTGTGCCTCTTCCACTGGAGGTGAAGCCCTAGGAGTGGTGGGTCCGTTCACCTGTGTTTCATCCTCAGCCTGTCTGTACTGGCCTGGCAGCTTAGTTCACCTATGGAGTTACCTGGCTTGGTGATTACACATCGCCCTGCTAAGTCAAGGTGGGCAGTTTGAGACCCTCAGATATTCCATGGGGGAAGAATGAGGTTTTCGATTCCCATAATGAAGGATAGTCTCTGAAACCCATGGGAGCAGTTCTATCTTGACCTATAGGGACCTATACATTGCAGTTGACTTGTTGGCTATGAGATTTGAGTTTGACTTATCTCCTTGAATCCTTACACCATGCCTATGAGGAATGTATGTGGGCCTATGTTTTTTTGTTTTTTTATATATATATAAATAAAGAACTTGTTGCCATAGAGGTGCACTCTCATGCGTCAGAGTAAACTCTGCAGCTTTTTCTTCCCCCAGATGATTATTACCTGACCTCTCTTCCATCGTGCCTTTGGTTGGGACCTAAACCTCCCAAATTTGCGTTAGTCCAGTCGTGGCTTGCGTCACCCAGGAACACCACTTTATAGGTGATGAACTGTACTTAGAAAACCCCAACAGTGTTGTTGTGGTCAAAATGCTGCTGAGAACAGCAACTTGAACTCAACCTCTATCCTTTGGATGGTGAACTTCTTGGTTTTGCTGCTTCCCTGCCCAGTGGACCTGCTGCCATACTCCCTTTTATACACACTCAACCACCACACCACCACCACCACCATGGCCGCTACCACCACCACCACCACCAACAACAACAACAACACCGCCAGGAGGGTAAGTCACCCTTCCAAGCACAAGGGTTTGTGAATTTCAGAAGGGCTGCTTGAGCTGGCTTGTTCTCTTGGATAGAAGAGGTTTCCATGTGACGTGGCCCTGTGCAGAGTGCAGCAGATTATGCTGGAAGGTTTGTTTGGCCTGCCACCGTCGCTGTTCAGTACACCAGCATCTCACCTGGGACACTTCCGTTGTATCTACAACAGCTCCTGGAATCATTTTTTGGGATTAGGGCATCACTGCCCTCTGGTAGTCATGGGAGCTACCCAGCCTTGCTCCTGGAGAACTGCCAAGTCCATGGGCCGCAGTCCAGCACTCAACCATTACGCCACCGGGGCTCAGCTGGAATCATTTTAAATATAACAACACATCATGAGGGCAAGAATGGGGTGGCTGAACATGGCTGAAATCATGTGGTTGAGCAGAGTCAGCATCAAAGAACTGTAAATACGGCAGATTCTGACCCTGCGTCCTGACTCCCCTTCCCCAGAACTCTTAGCCAAGGGTTTTTTCTCTAAGAAGTGGGCTCTGCCGAGCCTGACTACTTTTCTTTTCTTCGGTAACCATGCTCTGATGTCCTTCGCACATGTCTTTGTGGTCTCCCTTGTCTATTCCGGGGCATCAAACCAGTTGCTGTGGAGTTGGTCCCCACTCATGGCCAGCCTCTGAGGGCCTTCAGGGCTATGACTATTAGGAGCAGATCACCAAGCCTGTCTTCCAAGGCACCTCTGAGTGAGTTTGAGGCGCCAATATTTCAAGCACTGAACCGATTGCACCCCCCCTGGGGCATTCCCGGGTGCTCTTCCGATGCCTGGGCCAATGAACTAGCTGAAGCTTTCTGGCCTCAGTTGTTCACAGCTTGGCTGGTTGCCTATGTTGAGCAAAGTGAGTCGTGCTCATGTCTCCAGTTGTTGGCAGTTGCCTTCAAGTCAGTTATGACCCATGTTGACCCTATGACAACAGAAGGGAGCACTGCCTGGCCCGGCACCACTCTCACAGTTCTTCTTGTGTTTGAGCTCTTTGTTGCAGCCACTGGGTCCCTCCACCTCCTTCTGAGCTGTTCCCTTTTTTGCTGCTCTTCCACTTTACCCATCATGATGTCCTTTTCCAGGAACTGGTCTCTCTTGACAAACTATCCAATGTACTTAAGTCTTGCCATCCTTGCCTCTAAGGAGCACTTCTTCAAAGACATGTGTGCTTGTTCTTTTGACAGCTCATGGTACTTTCACTCTCCTTCACAAGCCCCCTGATCCAGACGCATGGACTCATTTCTTCTTTGGTCTTCATTAGCCCATGCCCAACTTTCATGCACAGAGAAGGTGACTGACCATGCCATGACTTGGAGCAGGCAAATCTTCATTGTCAAAGTAACCTCATTGCCTTTCAACACTTTCAAGATGTCCTGCGCAGCAAATGAACTCAATGCAATGTCTTCTTTGAGGTCTTGTCTGCTGCCTCCATAAGCATTGGTGGTGGATCTAAGCAAGATGAAACCTTTGACTACTTTAATTTTTTCTTTAGAATCATAACCAACATGAACATGTCCAGTTGTGAAGATTTTTTTCCCCCCATTGAGTTGTAATCCATACTGAAGGCTACAATCATCTGCATACTGCAGGTTGTTACTTTCTGAAGTTTAATGTTCCATTCTTTTTCATATATCAGAGCTTCTCTAATTAATTAGAGCTTCTCTAATTAATTGCTTAACATACAGGTTGAATAAGTATGGTGAAAGGATACGACTCTGACACCCGTCTTTTTTCTTCTTTGTTTTTGACCTTTCTTGATTTTTGAACCATGCAGTATTCCCTTATTCTGGTCGCACAACTGCCTCTTGATCCATGTATAGATTCCATGTGAGCACAATGAAGGGTTTGGGAATTCCCCATCTTCTCAAGGTTATCCATAGTTAGTTAAGATGCATACAGTGGAATGCCTTTACAGGTTTTTTTCTGGTGTTCCCTGGTAGCTCACATAAACATCTTTCTGTTATTCTCTGGTTTCAACCAAGATCCATTTGACCTCCGCAATGATATCCCTTATTTCATGTCCTCTTCTGAATCCGGCTCGAACCTCTGGCAGCTCCCTGTCAAGGTATTCCTGCAACTATTATTGCATGGCTTTCTGCAAGGATTTTATTTGTATGTGATATCAGCGATAGTTTTCTATAACTTGTGTCTTCTGTTGGGTCACCTTTCTTTGTAATGGGTACAAATAAGTATCTCTTCAAGTCAGCTGCCCAAGTAGCTGTCTTCCAAATTTCCTGGCATAAACAATGGGGTGCTTCCAGTGCTGCATCAGCTTGTTGAAACCTTTCAATTGGTATTCCATCAATTTGCGGAGCCTGTTTTTGGCTACGTGCCCTGGTATCACAGTAAATTATGTGTTGCACTGTTAGCTGTAAGGTCAGCAGTTAGAAAGTACTGGGTGCACTCTGGATGGAAAATGGGCCTTTCTACTTCACAAACAGTTACAATGAACTCATAGGGGAAGTTCTACCCTGTCCGATAGGATCTCTATAAGTCAACCTTGACATAATGACAGTGCGTTTGTTTTTGTTTTCTTTTGTTTTTGACTAATGCTTCTTTTTTCAGTACCAATGATTCTTCTTTATTTGCTACTTCTTGAAATGGTGGCATACCTATTGGGTTTGGGTTTTTTTTTTTTTTTTGGTAATATGACTGTGTTTTATTTCCATCTTCTCTTGATAATCCTGCTTCATTCAATATTTCGCCCATAGAATCTTTCAATATTGCAACTCCAGGTTTGAGTTGTTCTCTTGAATTCTTTTAATTTAAGATATGGTGAGTTTGTTTTTCCTTTTTTTTTTTTTTTTTTTGGATTGTCTAACCCTAGGTCTTTGCATATTTAATTATAATATTTTACTTTGACTTCTGGAACTGCCCTTTAAAATTTTCAGTTCAGCCCTTTGATGTCATCATTTCTTTCATTTTCCTTAGTTGCTCTATATTCAAGAACAAATTTCAGAGTCATTCTGACATCAACTTTGGTCTTTTCTTTCTCTCCTGTCGTAATGATTTTTGGCTTTCTTCATGTGTGATAATGTTATCTTGCCACTTCATCAGTTCTTCTGTCCTTCAGTCATCAAATCTGTTCTTGAGATGGTCTCAACATTCAGGTAAAATAGACTCAAGGTCATACTTAGCTCATATGGATTCATTTTCACATTTCTTCAGCTTCACCTTGAACTTCCATATGAGCAATTAAAGGTATGTTCCACCATATGTTTGGTTTTAGCTGCTTATCTTGAGGTTCCCACAGATATATTTGTTTTGATTTCTATATATTCCATCTGGAGATGTCCATTTGTATAGTTGCTATTCGTGTTGTTGGAAAAAAGGTATCTGCTTTGAAGAAGTACTTGGTCTTGCAAAATTTCATCATGTGATCTCCAGCTTCATTTTTAGCACCAAGATCATGTTTCCCAACTACTGTTCTTTCCTCATTGTTTTCAACTTTTGCTTTTCAATCACCAGCAATTTCAAATGCTTTCCAGTCATTGTAATGTATCTTGATTGTGTGCTTGATCAATTTGACACAAAAGATGTGGGTAAAATTCTTCAATATCTGTATCACTAGCTTCTGTGGTTTGTGTATAAATTTGAATAATGCTTGTATCGGTCGGATTTCCTTGAATGCAGATAGATATTATTCTACCACAGACAGAATTATACTTCAAGATAGGTCTTGAAATATCCATGCTGACACTGTCTTCCAGTGAGGGGGAAATGACTCCTCCTCTATCCTTGGCCTTCTAGTTTTTGTCTCCCTTGGGCCTGGATGTTCTCTCACTGTATTTGCTATGTGCTATTGTGAGAGGAGCATTTCAAGATGAAAATTACCTCCTGGCACCAAAGCCAGGACACCAGGACATTGTATCTGTCTCAACATTCCTTCTGTTACCAGAAGGCTGCATTTGGACTATTTCTCCTATTTTCATCTCTTATAGCTCAAGGTCAATGAGCGTTCAAGGATCAGATTCTTTTAGGCATCTTTGCCTGAACATTAGCAAGATTGGGATTCCTCTATAGTCCACACCCAAGGATGGTCTGTGCTACCTTCTGCAGGGAGTGGCTTCCTTTCCTCCCCTCTTGCTTTTGAATGGCCTAAGACCACCAGGGTGTAGTGCAGGATGTTGGTGCCCAGAAAGATTGCCCGTGCCCTGTTTACTCTACGCCATTTCCCTCTTACACACATCTCTTTGAAAAACCATTTTATGGAGAGATGACAGTTTACTTATTGTCTGTCATAATATAACACAAAGGGGCCTTCAAAAAGTCCTTGGAAAATTTTGATATCTCTTCATTCTATTCTTTTCTATGAGCTTTTTGAAGTTCCCACTCTTGAATATAAATAAAATATATTTGCATGTTTGTAAGACAGGAGGGTACCCCTCCCCCCAAAAAATATGCTTTTTGTGGGGGGTGGGGTTTATGGGAGGGAGAGAGAACATTTGGAGTTTCCTTTTCTACCAGGTCAGACTGTTAATCAAGATTTCTGTTAGGAGGTTCTGAAAAGATTGCAAAGCAGTGTGTGACCCAAACAGCCTGATTTGTGGCAGATGGGGGACTGGTACAGCCAACACAACAATGCACCTGCTCCTGCTGCCAGTTTGGGTCCCAAATATCTCTCTTGTCCCATGCACTTCACTCACGCTTTTTGACTTCTTTTTTGTTTCTGAGGATGAAGAGGGGCCTGAAAGAACAGCGATTTGACAATGTAGAAGAGGTGAAGAAAAGAAAACAAGAGGGAGGTGTTGTCAGCCATAGAAACAGCTGAGTTTGAAGCATGTTTCCATTAATGGCATCGCGGATTTGGTAAATGTGTTAAGTATAATGGAGAATGCTTTGAAAGTGATAAGATTGCACTGTTAAAAAATACATAGCATAAAAAATACATAGCTTTGAAAAAAACTCCATATTTTGGAGGTGGGTATCCCTTTATAGTATTTATTAAAACCGTGATAAATTTTGACATGTGTATGTCCAGGTGAAGGTATCATCACAATCAGTAGCCTCAGAAGTTACCTAGGACCCTTGGTAATCTTCCCCTCTTACTCAGCCACCACTGACCTGCTTTCTGTCACGATCTGTCATCTGAGTTTGTACTTTCTTGAGTTTTACATAAGTGGAATCACACAGTATGTCAATTTTTAAAACCATTGGTTGAGCTATGATTTACATTCATAAACTTAACTCGCTTGACATGTACAGTGCCATGAGATTAGTTTATGTACTACATTTATGTCACATCATCCCAATCTGATATGTGGGCATTTCCATCTCCTCATGGTTGTTCCCATTGTAATGAATAGAATTGTCTCACAAATAAGTGTTGTGAACCCTAAGCCTTCATCTATTGTGGTTACAGGTCCACTTGGGTACATTCAGGATGTCTTTTGAGACATCAATGATATATCACTGGGTGGTATGTTTTTAGCACATCCTCTTTGAGGTCTAAAAAGAGCACAGAGATCCACCCATGACCAACAAGTCAATTCCAATGGCAGGCAGCCCTCCCAGAAATTCGGAGACTGTAAGTCTTCACAGAAGCAGGTAACATCATCTTTCTCCTTCAGAGGGGCCAGTGGGTTTGAACCACAAGTCTTGCAATGAGCAGCCCCACTGGAAACCGACAGCAGTACCAGGGCACTGAGAAGGACGTACATACAGATAAAGAACAAACATGCCACTTGAAAATCATCAAGTCCTCAGAAACAGAAACTTCCCTCAAAGCTGTGAATTCAGATGTCTAGCCTCTGAAACGTTTAGAAAATATATCTGTTAAGGTCACCTATGTCTAGTTCTAACGTTAGAGCAAGTCCAGGACACGAAGACAGATGTCCTCCCAACCCCCACCCCACCCCCCCTTGGGGTGATCTTTCTATGCCATGTTTTAGGATCCAAATGAAAGAGACCAGCTCTGTTCTAATTCTGCAGAACTTTCGATCTGGCAACTTTGATCAGGTTAGCAAGGGTTTCCCATACTTGCCAACTGGTGGGTTTACAACTTTGTGTTAGTCCGGGCAGATTAGAGGAACAAATTTCATAGACACGCATATAGATATAAGAAAAAAGTTTATATACAAGAGGAACAAGACATTGAGCCCAGTCAAGTTCAAAGTCATAAGTCCGATATTAACCCACGTGCCCGAAATCAGTCTATAAAGTCTCCTTCCGACTCACGAAGTCACAGGTCAGTGGGTGTAGAATCCCGGCGCCGACAGGGGTCTCCCCATGGCTCCTCGCCTCCAGGGCTCAGGGTCCATCAACAGCAGAAGCAACTCATCACTGGCAGTGGTCTCCATCTGACCGCCCCAGCTTCAGAGGTCTGTCTCCATCCGGGCAAAGCTGTGTGGTCTCTCCGCCGCCTCCTCCAGCTTCTTGAACGCTGCCAGCTTGTCTTGTCTGTGATTAATCGCCTTTGAGACTAACTCCCAACAACTGGGGGAGATAGCTTCTCATCTTCAGTAGGGAAATATCGCGAGATTTCCCAGGAGTCTCGGGTGAAAGCCTTGCCCACATAGAGGCCTCATTGGCTACTCAATGGCTATCTCCAGATTAACAGGCTAGACTCCACCTCTACATTTCAATCATAAAATTAACATAAACACATGACTGCCACAGACTTCTTATCGATAAAGCGAAAAAAGAAAGACAACACAAGCTTAAACCCATGGAGTAGATTCTGACTCACTGTAGATAGGGTTTCTGAGGCGGTGAGTTGTTGCATGAGCAGATCACCTCATCTTTCTCCCACGGGGCATCTGGTGGGTGTGAGCCCCAACTTTGAGGTTTGCAATGCAACACTGACCTGGTAGCACCACCCCACGTGAGGGCTGGGTAGGGTGGGGTAGTGGATCATTTTCAAATAAGGGCTGGTTTCTCGATTCATAACCAGGACCCACTTTCCTGTCTGACATGCAGTCCGGAGACGGCTACTGTGTATGGTAGTCTGCTCTGGTCTAGGCATTGGCTTCCTAAAAGGAACCTCCGGCGACACAGTGATTTAAATGTTCGGTTGTTAACAGCAAGGTCAGCGGGTTTGAACCGCTGAGTTGACTCACTGAGTCAACAGTGAGGCTGTCTGCCCAGAAAAGATGGGCAGTTTGACTCTGTCCTACAGAGGTGACAGCTGAGGTGCATAGTAAGTAGTGTGTCCGTTTGACAGACAGGGGAAGAGAGGGCACAGTCTGCCATTAGGCAAGTGAAGATGTGAAAACAGTTATTCTAAGTTCTTCCTTTGCAGCTCACCCACCTGCTTCAGAGATCACCTGCGCTGTCACCTGCCCAGCACCAAACTGTCACCTGCCCAGGACCAAACCTCGTTTGAGTGCAGAAATAACCGCGTTGGACTGGGATACAGAGAACTTGGCTGAGAACTGAAACTCATCCAGACAGACTTTCCTGGCAGTACCAGTAATACCATCTCTTAGGTGAGAACAACACAAAACAACAAACCGGTAGCTGTGGAGTTCGACTCAGGGCGACCCTGGGCGTTACAGAGTGGAACTGCTCCCTACAATTTCCCAGAGTGCAATCTTGGTGGAAGCAGATTGTCTGGGTCCACGCTGCCAGCCTCTAGGTTAGGAGCTGAGCGCACACTGTGCTGTCAGGGGACCTTTCCTGGAGGAAAGAACGCCCCCAAAGTGTACTAGAGTATTTACGTGTTGGTTTGGGGTTTTTTCGTTTTTTGGGTTTTTTTTCAGTGCCACTGTGGCTCCAGTCCTTGACTTTTAGGAAACGAGGTTAAAGATGTTCAGATGCATCCCTTTCCCCTGCTCAATTTCCTTTCTTCTTGCCAGTTCAGTCTTTGTCGGGGCAGAAAGTACTGACTCTGTGGTGTTGATCAGAGCGTCCTAGAGCGCTTTGCCTAAGGTGCTGTTTCTGCGTTGCTCCTGCCCTGCCTCCTGCAGCTGCGGCCCTGCCACGGGCTCCTTCTCCTCACCCCTCTGAGGAATGTCAAGGTGCGCTCCACGTTCTGCTGCCGGTCCCCAGCAGTCCACGCCATCAATCATGTCTCCTGTGTTCCCACAGAGGAACAGCCCCCCTTGCTTCCCCTCCATCGAAATAAGTCCTACAGGATAGAATCTTGGTGCCGCTTCATATTTCTCTTTGACTTCTCCTTCCTGTGCCTCGGGCCTCTGTGAATTTACTTAACTGAACTTTTCCTTTAGCACCGAACTCCGGCCTGTGCCAGCGCAGCTGCCCTACTAGGCAGAAGCCCTTCTGGTTTTCCTTGTTTTAAAACCAAAATACATGCCGCAGTCTCTCTTTTTTTCATCTCTTCTTTCGCTCCCCGATATTCCCATTTTTCCAAATCATGGGCAAATTATTAGAAAAGGAAACAGAATGGCAACCAGTATGGAAGAGAGGCTTGCACATTAGCATAGGCTCATCATGACTGGGGGGCTTGGACCAGGAAAATAGGACTCAACAGGGCTGAGCCCCGGTGGCGTCAGTGGTTGAGTGCCGGACTGCCACCCGCGGGCTTGGCGGTTCAAATCCAGTGGCGGCTCTCAGGAGCAGCACTGGGTTGCTCCCACGACCACCAGAGGCAGTGATGCCCCCCGCCCCCACAAAAAAAAAAAGACTCAACATAGAAAAAAAAGCTGAGTCCATCCCAGGAGTGCTTCCATAAACTTCTGCCCACTCTGCCACCAGCATTCCAACCCTGCTAAGCCCCGAGAAAGGGTCAGGCTCTTGTTGCTGTTTATTTGTTTTTTGTTTGTTTGCTTTGCTTTTTGTGGCATCTCTACTCTGGTGGGTGTAGGAAGCTCAGCCTTGCTCCTGGAGAGCTGCTGCTGGATTTGAACCATCAACCCTGTGGGCCGCAGTCCCTCACACAACCACTACGCCACCAGGGCTCTTTTACTTTTAAGGTTTCTTCCTGCTCTTCTTCCCTGAGTTTCCAAAAAGAGCTAGTTTGAGATGTGTACACCTTGCTTGCTCCTCACCCCCAGTGGAGTACGTTCCCACTGACAGCAAGTCGATTCAGGCACATCCCCGCCAGGTATAGGGGTTCTAAGGCTGCACATCCTAAGCCCCCAGACTTAGTTGGCCTGCAGACCCCTTTTCAGAAAAGTAAAACAAAAACTCAGCACCCCTCTGGCAATGAGAAATATCTGTACGCTAGCCCATAATCCAGGAGAAAGTGTAGGTGTCTGCTTTTGCGGGCCTCCTGCATCTTTCCAGAGCCTGCCAGGCAGCAGTGTCGCCCACTCTTGAGAAACTTAAAAAAAGAAATCTTAAAACAAAGAACTTTTGTTCTACATCAACAGTTTTCCACTCAAACGACCCTTTCACAGGGGTCTCCTGAGACCATGGGGAAACACCTATTTCTGATGATCTTAGAAACCAAGACATCGCTCCTCTGTCTGTCTCCAGGTGGGTCTGCCCACATGCAGCTAGGCCCACATAGGAGTACTGGCATGAAGACTGTTATCCATGCCATACCATGTTTCAGACACAATTTCATTCGTCGTTAGAAATAAACACTTCACAATATATAATTATATATTGTCTAATGACTTCATTATGTTCAATTTGAAACAATGAAAACACATCCTTTTTATTTACATGATGATTCATAACAGCAGCAAAATTACTGTTAGGAAGCAGCAATGAAAATAATTTTATGGTTGGGGTCATTACAACATGAGGAAATGTATGAAAGGGTCATGGCATTAGGAAGGTTGAGAATCACTGTTGTACATGGATACAAACACATACTTTTATTGCGATTTAGGTGGTGTTTGAAGGTATAAATATTTACGGAAATAAGTAGCCTCATTTTTCTTCCAAAGATGAGCTGGTGGGTTTGAACTGCCCACCTAGAGTTAGCAGGCCAACGCCTACCCAACAGTGACATCAGAACTACCCAAGAGTGACATCAGAGCTACTCAACAGTGACATCAGAACTACTCAACAGTGACATCAGAACTACCCAAGAGTGACATCAGAGCTTCCAGGGAATATAAAGAAGTGCTAAATTCTTGGGTCTCCGCTTGCCTATGCAGATGTAAAGATATTGGAGGCAGAGACTTTCCTTGAGTTCTCCAAAATAAGTGCATTTTGCACATGACTTGTGTGTTTTATGCCAGAGAACGCACTATCTTTCATTTCCCTGGACAAGGGCAGTGTTAGGTATTTTTTAACCATGTTTTGATGCTTGGACACGAGAACGACAAGATGTCATCTCACATACATTGGACATGATACCAGGGGAGACCAGTCCTTGGGAGAAGACATCAGTCTTGGTAAAGGAGAAGGGCAGTCAAAGAGGAAGACCCTCACAGAGAAGGATTGACCCAGTCTCTGCAGAAATGGGCACCAACACAGTGGCAAATTTGGGATGGTGCAAGACTTCTGGGAGCCAGAGTGGAGTTGATAGCACTGGGAGCCAGAGTGGAGTTGATAGCAGCTAACTACAATATCCTGGGTCAAGTCATGGGTTCCAATTGTTGGTTTACGGACCACAGTCCTGTTGGTCTTAGGTGAGACTGTGCTACATGAGGTCATTCTTCTAGTCACTGACTTTTTTTTGGATAGCATCACAGATGATTCAGAGCTCTACCAAACTGTACACTGAAAATGAGTCATATTATTGAGATGATACAGTACAGTTACCAGGTGGTTCTGCGAATAATTAGAAGCACATTTCTGTGTTTCGTAGGACCAAAGAAAGGAAAACATCACTAGGAAAATGTTACATGTGGGGACAATTATTCAATAGGACCTTGGCTGGAATTTGTGGATAGGAACATAATTTAGAGGCAAAATGAAATACTGGAATAACACATGGGGGTTTCTTTTGCTGATGCTGAACCATGGAACACAGGAATCAACTTTTAACCAAATCTAGATTGTTCAGTAAATTATGACCCCATTTGTCAATTACTAAACCTTTACCTCCCCCTTTTCACCCCACAGTTCAGTGCGTCTCCAATTTGAGAAGCACAGATTAAGAATAAAATTACTTAAAAGCCCACAGTGTTCCTGGAATTATTTATAATACAATTATGTAAAAATTTTTATAAGGCTAAAGCTTAATATTAAAATTCCTGCACATTTATATATGCTTAAAACAAAATGAAACAAACAAGTCACAAGGTAAAGCTACGAAGGAAGCTATGAGATCAATATATTCAATATTGGCTTGAAGTTACAGTGATGGATGATTTTTAGTTGAAACATGTGACCAGAAGTAGAGGTATATTGTGTCATTCCGGGCAGCCTAGAGAAACAAATTCATAATCACAAATATGGATATAAGGGAAAGGTTTATGTACAAGAGAAATGGAACATTGAGAAATCATCCCAGCCCAGTTCCGTCCAAGGTCACAAGTCCGATATTAGCCCACATGTCTGATACCAGTCTATCAAGTCTCCATACAACTTAAGAAGCACATGCAATAATACCAGGAGAATCATAGGCCAGTGGGTGTAGATTCATGTGTGTATGGTGGCAGTATAGGCATCTCAGCACTGGCAGGAGTCTCCACAAGACTTCTCCAGCCCTAGAGGTTTGGCTCCATCAGGGCAAGGTCATGTGGCTTCTCCTCCGGCTCCTCCAGGTACCAAGACTCAGAACCCATCAGCATGCCACCATCTTGCCGCTAGACTGAATCCCAGAGAGTGAGTCAATTCTCTCTTCTTCAATTGGGAAAGGCCTTGAGACTTCCCATAGGTCTCAGGAGAAAGCCATGCCCACACAGAGGTCTCAATGGCTACCTCCAGATGGACAAGCTGGACTCCACCCCTAGACTCCCACTCATGAAATTGACACATGAGTACATGACTGCCGTATATATTAACTATTGGAGATGAGTGTTGGGAATTGAGAACTCCAAGCTCCTCCAAGACAGGGCACTTCTCTGTGAGGACTCTGCAGGCCCTACGTTGAGGAATACGGCCTTTATCCATGTGGAATGTCTTTTCTTTCTTTTGCCACTCATCGCAAGACCTGCCCAAGGAGACCATGTGAAGCCACACGGAGTTTGAGATCTCCTAGCTAGGACGAGTGGCCACCAACCGCAGTCTAGGATTCACAGCTTTCCCAGAGATAAACATTTGCTATCTCTTCCTTGGCTTCTCATGGCCATGGCTATGAAAGATTGACCCATGACACAGCATCCCCAGAAATGCCTGTCGACTCCAAAGGACGGATTGGCAGGAACATGGCAGGCAGACACGTGTTTTGTGGGGGTTTTTCCTGAAGACTTCCTTACTGATTTGAGAATGACAGCAGCACATCTATTAGGATGCCTTTAAATTGTAAGTAGATCCATATAAAGGAGCAGCCAATTCCTGTGTTGTGATGTAAATAGCGCTTTCATCTCTTAAGTGTTTCATCTCATAGGCAGTGGCAACTGATTAATAAGCCTCTCTTTAGTCCTGTTGGAGGAGCTGTAAGGAAGGAGTAATGGGTGGGTTTCCAGATAAACAGGTGCCTATTTGTAGCTAAGGACAATGGGGGCACAAGGGTTAAAACACCTCCTGCACCCCACCTCCACCCCCACTGGTCCTGGTTTGAACCCACTAGCCGCTTCTAAGGAGAAAGACGTGGCTGTCTGATTATGTGAGATTTACAGCCGTGGGAGCCCCTGGGGGCAGGGCCACTGCCTTGGAGGGTCCCTGTGCATGGGAGTTGACTTGACAGCAGCAGGTTGGGTTTTTAAAGGGGAAATGCATAGAAATACATAAGGGCTGGACAGTTACTGTGGCTGTCCCTTGCATAGTCCTTATTTTATTCAAACCTCACAATACTCTTGGCAGGGAAAGACTCATCTCGTAAAGGTCTCCTTAGCTCCACTCTACAGACGGAGAAATGCGATCTCAGAAAGATCATTTCTTGATGGTCAAACAGGGACACTACAGGGTGGCAGTGGATGTAAGCTTGGGTCTGAGGCGTCCAGTGTGCACACCTTTCTGCAACCCTATGGGGAGGTTAGCGTGCTCACTCTCTCAGTCACCACCAATCTTATTGTCAACAACAAGGAGTGTTGCTAATATTTACTGATCATCGTTTTCAGAATTGTTTAGCTCCGTTTGTTGAGGCACTTAAGGTTTTGTACAGCTATAGTCATGGGTCACTTAACGTCCATGGTCTGTTCTGTGAAATAAAGCATTACATCATTTAGACATTGTGTGAACACCATATGCAGTAGAGGCTACAGGCAGTCCATGGATTACAAAAGCCTGCATGACGTACCACCTGTAATTACCAACCACCCTCTGTCAAGTGCATTATATTACAATTTTGAGAAACCTATAATGGTTTGTAATAGCAAACAGGTGCTACTTTGTTATGTGCATAAAAACATTATTACTATACTATTATGTTAAAGGGGGTTCAGTGTATCTGGAAGGACTTCTTTAATGTATTCTATACAAATGAATATACATGATATACTGTGCACCAAGACAAACATTTCATTGACTAACTATTCCAAATCATGCACAAATTTTTCTTAAAGGTAGACTATGAATAGAACAAGTTCTCTAGATGCTATCTATCATCGACTGCCTTCTAGCACGGTCACTCTGTAGCCAAAAGATATGAGCTTGCCTGTGGGAACCTGGTGTGTTCCCTGTGTCTAGTTAGCTCCACTATGTCTCAGTTTCCTATCAGGATTTCTGATCACTATAACCTCATGAGACCAGGAATGGCGTTCTGGTGGCAGGGAAGTGGATTGCCGTAAGACCAGCAGTATGAAATCACCATTACTCCCCCATTGAGGTGATAATAAAAAATAGACAAACACCTGACAGGGTTTTCCCATTTCTTTAACCCTTCCCTGGAATTCTATGCTCTTCACCTGATAAAGACGTAACCCTACAGTTTTGTTGTCTTCAACGGGTTCAAATCAAGTCCCAGTAAGTTCTCACGATCATCTGTGCACTTTGAGGAAATCTATCAAAGTCTTCCCTCCTTGGAATTCCATAAAGCAGTCATCATAACTTCTGAGCTGACTTTTTGTTTGAAATTTATTGGCCCAGTAGATCACATTGGAAATTACTGTTTGGATAGGCCCTTAAAAAAATTTTTTTTTAAGAAGGCATTCTAAGGAGACTAAGACTCATGTATTACCAAGAGAACTTACCTGCAGCCATCCACTGGTCACAGAGGCATTTTTAAGCATATTTTGTTCACAATAAATCTATGCATGTATTAATAAGAACCCCCATACCAATACTTTGTATCACCTCCAGATAGATAGACTCTAGGGAGCAACAAAGAAAGACAACAACAAAAGCAAGTGTAGGTGAAGAATGTTCCCCTGACAAATGATTGTCCTAACGCACATGATGACTCTCAAGCATATGACCAGACTACTAATAATATTAACAACATAGATGGTTTCTTTATAAAACAACAACTCAAAGCAGAAGGAAAATTGTGTAACACACATCAATGAGACATAAGATGACACAGCTTAGGAAAGAAGTGGAAGAGGAAAACAAAATTGTCTGAAAAAGTAAGGCCACACTAGAGGGAATAGATATTGAGACAATGGTGAAAAATGCCAAGCATACAAGTGTACTAAGAGTCAAGCGACATTAGGGAAAGTTTGATAAATGTGAATAAGGATGGAGGCCCAACACATAAAGAAGAAGCAAATCAAAGAAGCAGAAAGTATACCTAAGTGTTTAAAATCAAGATGAGTTCCAAGAAATAAAAGGAGGCCTGAATTTATATATGGATTGGAAGGGGTAAGGTAGAGTTGGAGAGTGAGTGACAAAACAGTCAAAACAAAGACACATCCTAGTAAAGTTAGTCGACTTCAAATACAAACAAAGACTCTTTTAAGCAGGCAGGAAAACAAGATCAGATCACTTATAAATAAAGTGATTATAACATCGCTTCCATTTATATTGTTTTCAGCCATAATTATTTATTGTGCCTTTTTTCACTCTCAAAACTCTTTTGATTTAGAGAGCAAAGATAGTCTTCTTTATAAGAAGGTGTGTGAGAGAGAGAGAGAGAGATGAGAAAAAGATATGGCTTTAGACACCTCCCAGAAACTGTCAGCACTAGAGGACAGCAGAAAAATCCTATAAAGTCCTTAAATAAAGAGTGGATAGCCCCAGAATATTATTCCAAACACCAAACAGCTATTTGAATGTGAACACCAAAGGCAGTATATATATATATATATATATATATATATATATATATATATATTCAGACATACAAAGGCAAAGGAATATAATTCTCCCACATCCCTCTTGAAAACCTGCTGGAAAAAACTTTTTTAGATAATCAGAGAGAGAGGGAGAGAGAGAGAGAGAGAGAGAGAGAGAGAGAGAGAGAGAGAGAGACTGCAGCAGCTGTGCCTCAAGTTGAAATCAATATCTCTCTTTCCACTCTCCCACCCCACATAATCCTCTGCATGTTCTCGGCCTTCGTTAAGAATATCACAAAAATCCAGTTCCCTAACTAGAAAGCTGGCAGCTCTCCTGATTCTCCTAGCTCTCTCATCCTCATATCTAATCAGTCCCTAAATCTTGGCAAACTGGAAAGAACTCTCTCTTATCTCTCCTCTAGTTTCCATCTCCATTGTCATGACCTTACATTGTCCTGGATCACTCATTCTTGTCATGTTTACATTCAAATAGCTGTTTGGTGTCGGGGAACAATATTTCTGGGGCTATCCATTTTCTCCTTAATGGTGTCCTGATTTTAGAAGTCATTTTGAAAGAGTTAACTGGCATAGCAAAAGCATTCGCCATTCAGAAAGGATTCTACTCACTAACAATGGCCCTATTAGTTCTCTTTCTGTCCTGACAATTGTCTTCTGGCCTCTAGCATCCATGCCCTCTAATCCATACTTTGTTGTTGGTGACTGTCACTTTGATTCCGACTCACAGTGCCCCCCATGACATTGGGTGTTGCCCATCATTAAGTGCTTCACAACTCGCCGGGCAACCTCAAGTTCACCCTTACAGGCCCCTCAGAAAACAGGCTTCTGAAAGATTCGTGCCTTAAAAGCCCTTTGGAACAGTTCCCAATCTACACACGTAGAGCTGCTGTGATCCAGACTGTAACCGTGGTGATTTTCCTGAAAATATCACTCGTGGATATGAAACTTTCCCTTGCCCGCCATCTAGTCATAAACGAAGAGTCCAAATGCCAGGACGTGGCTAGCAAGATCTCAAAGGGCCTAGACTCTTCCAGAACTCCAATAACTTCTAATCTCATCACTCTGCTACTTCTCACCTTATGACTTCTTAAGGGAAAAACTACAAGTACTTTAAGCTTCAGGTCTGAGATGAACAAGTGAGATAGCATTTGAAACAGGAATGGGGTGTGCATCCACCTCCAGAACTCAGGTTTGGCTTCTGCCATTATTTCCCAGGAACCTATGATTCAGAGTCCAGGTGCAAAGCCATCTGCCCAAGAAGGGACCAACCTGAAGAGATCTCTTCCTCTCCCTGCCCCACCTCCACCACACCACCCTTATTTTGAGCCTTCTATGTTTCTTGAAGAACCAGCCTTGTTACATTATAGGAGACACGCCGGTTTACAATGTGTGTGTGTCATTTTTTTTTTTTTTTTGACTAGTTGAATGAAAAGATTGTCCCTCAGGAGCAGATTCTCCAAGTGAAGCTATTTCCTGTCCATGGTGACAAGTCAGCTCTCTCTCCTATGTCAGGCTGCAGACCTGCCTCGGGGATGAGGATTTCATCTGCTCATTCACTCAGTCCAGCAGTTGTTGAGCGCCTCAGCCACTGAGCTCGGGCCTCCCCATCCTGCGTGGGACAGAGCTGGTCCTTATCCTTACAGAGGCCAGATAGCCAGGAACACAGACAAATGATTGTGAATGGGGACCACGGCACTGAGCTCACTTAAAGAGAATAAGTTAGGAGCTTGCATCCGCAGCACTCAGGCAAGTCTTTGAGTGGGAGTTGTTTACCCCAAGAATGGAAAGATGAGGGTGCGTGCAGTAGGCCTGGAAAAGCCAGGGGAAGAGCACTGTAGGCAGAAGAAGGCAGTTTGCTCATCTTCATTCTAGAAGGCAAAAATAGATTGGCAGTCTCAGCTTAGTGTTAAGAACTAGCATCTCACCCACTCATGTAAAGAAGGCAACGGTTTTTGTGGATTGCGGATATCAGAACCATCCTAAGGAAGCACGAGACCATCTTGCTATGGCTAGGCACGTGCATATCTGCTTCAGAAACGCTTTGCCATTTTCCTCCATGTGCACAGGGAACTCCCCTTCACATGTTTCTGGCCACGTTGTCCTTTCCATTTGGGGTGCTTGCTTTCTCTTGCCCACACCTCCTCAGACCACCCCGATCTCTGTGGATCCCCATCTCTTATAGTCCTTCCATCTTCTCGAACAAGTTCTCTTCAATGTGCTACCTGCTTTCCATGGTTGTGGGTCTTGACCCCTTGCCATGGTTTAAAAACAGACAAAAGACTTTGTGTTCCCACCCTCCATTCTATCCCCGAAGGCATGGGATCAAGTTGGAACTCTTGATCAGCAAACAGGTTGCTCACTTACCGGAAGATTTTCCTCCACCCGGAATATTATCTATTTTATGTAGGAATCTTATCAGCTGGGATAGAAAGATCCATATGGGGGAAACGACCTACAATCCTCCATATTCTTTCTTCCAACTGAGTACCGCTGTGCAGAGCACTTGCCACGTGAGCAAAAACTGCAGCGAAAGTCCCCCAAAGAAAGTTCAAGGCCCAGCCGGTAGTGTCCAAGTGTTAAAAGTTATGAGACGTCTCTTCCATGTCACAAAACAAAGCGCCAAGGTTCTCATCATTCTTACAGTACAAAAATTTTATTTTTTTTGTTAGGATAATTTAAAGTTTAAAACTGAAGTAGACATATTCATTTTACAAACAAGATATTCTTTCATAAGTAAGACCATTAAAAACAGTAAACCAAAAAAAAAAAAAAAGCTGTCTTTACAAAAAGCTCTGTGCATAGCAACTTCATACTGTATTTAACTGACAAAGCAAAACAACAAACCGAAACTATACAGTTTGAAAATGAGACTTTGCTGTACAAAAGGTGGAGAGAACAATGGTTTTTAAACCATGCATATTGAAATGTGCAAAGGAAAAGAACTGGGAGGAATTATGATGTTATAACAAAAGAAAATGAGATCAAGAGTGAAGGAAGTTGTCCCTTTAAGTGGAAAAACAAACAAACAAACATCATACACAGCTCCTCTTACAAAGATAGGATAGATTTTGTAGCTTCCTATAGAAATACTTGTTATTCCAAGTGGCACAAAAATAATAATAATAATAATCACCTGGGACGGGGATGATGGAACAGCAATGACTAAAGAGGACAGAGTAACTTTGATTTTAATTTATTACACTAAAAATAGTCCTTACACACATTTATACAATTAAATAGCTCTGCTGCTGCCGAGGTTCTAGCTGAATGGTCAAGAATGTCCGGTATGTAATTACACACATTTTTTTTTGTTTTTCGGTATAAAGCTACCAACAAATTCTACAATCATTTTGAAGACAGTACTGCACTCATCTTCATGCAAGAGCAAAATTCACAGATTCTAAAAGCAATGCTACTTAAAAAAAAAAAAAAAGAAAGAAAAAATGTTTCCTTATGTTGGATTGGCTCAAATCCAGGCCTAAGCATGCTTAATTTTGTTCTGCCTTCATTTTGGGATGGCAATGTTTGTATTCCACACACTCTTCCCCTCCCATATGATTTTTTCACCGGGGAACGTTCTCTCGTGTGTTTCCGTGTACTTTGGCGCATTCTACCCCGACTGTGTGGGATTGTCAGCAGTAGTTAGAAGCATGCCAGGTTTCCAAAATCTTGGATTCTCATGTGCATAGAAATAATATTTGGGTCATATTGGGGTAATTCCGAGATGGAGTAAAGGCAAGCAAGACAGCTGGGGGGGTTGGGGGGTGCAGGAGTGTAGCGCATGGGGAAAAGAAAGGGGTGCAGAAATTCACGAAGCATCTAACATTGGCTCAGAATCACTAAGGGAGTTTTCCAGAGGAGCTGCGTCCATTTCTAGTGAGGGGACCCCAGCTGGGAACCGACGTCAATGTCGTCTACACGGTGGGGCCAACGAGTCAACAAGGAGAACCCCAGCCGGGCTGCCATCCCGATGGGCAGTCCAGGTCAGTCTGGGTCCACCGGCAGGATCCCCCGGGCTCCGGATCACCCCTCCTAAAGAAGCAGGCCCCGCTGCCAAGGCTTTCCTCACGACACCCGAGTCACAGGACCCCGGGAAGGAAGCTCACCGCCGAGGGACCGATGCCGGTGCTGCTTCCAAGAGACCGGGGTTCTAGTCTCGCGGAGGGATTTAGAAACCCTGAACGCTCCTCTCCCTAGCCTCAACCCAGCACCTCTATCTTTCTGGAAAGCATATTGTTCAGGAACAAGCTGTTAATTAGATACATTTCACACACACCCTGGAGAGTTTAACGCCGGGAAGGGGACATTGGCAGCGAGCGAAAAGGACTTGGGCATTCTAAGACTGACCCCTTAAACCTGCTGCCACAGGGTCGCGTCTGCCTCGTAGTGGCCCCGCAGGGCAGAGTAGAACTGCTCCCTGGGTCTCCGAGGCTGTAGATTGTTGGCGGGCGGGCGGGCGGACAGCCTCCACTTGGTGTGGAGAGGAGCCCTTGGCTAGCGGCTTTGAACTGCCGACTTTAGGGTGGGCGGCCTGGCGTCTAACCCATGGCGTCACCAGCGGCTGTCTTTTTCAAACCCCATTCCTGCCGCTCTTTGGGGTTTCTACATCCGTAACCAGCGAGGAGCGCAGGGGTCGTCGCTGCGGCGGGCAAGAACTCCCAGGGGGGCTCCTTGGGATAGGAGGTCAAGGGCTCTGGGGGACACTTCTCTCCCCAGGATGCTGCTGAAGGGCTGCTGAAGGGCCGCGAGAACGTGGGGATTCTCCGCACTGCTCGGGAGAGAGCGTAGAAAGCGAAGGTGGATTTTAGAACAGCTACTCCGGGCGGGCCAGCAAACGCCAAAAGGGACCCCAGGACTGTTCGGAAAGTGGGCGGAGCCGGGGCCAAGTTGACGGGCTTGCGTCTCAGTGTAGGTGCACGTACAGCGGGCCTTGCTGCTGCGGCTGCTGCCACATTGGGCGGGTCTGCAAGCAGCAGTTCCTGCCCACGGGCCAATGAAATCATGGAAACAAAAGAAGGGCGTTTGGGATGTAAGAGAGGGTGGTGAGCGCCTAGTAAGTAACTGCATTAATCATCACACACTTGTTAAACTGGTTACTACGTTTGCATCCTTCTCATTTTACATCAGGAAGAGGAAATCCTCTCTCTTCCCCCCCCGCCTCCCCCCTCCCCAAGGTCTACTTCTACTTACAATAAGTTACACGTTTATTTATTTAAATAACTGTAAAACATTTTAAAATTTTCCCTTTTTTGTTTTTTTGTTTGTTTGTTTATTTTTTAAGAGATTAAACTATAAGCAAACACACGCGACATTTCATCATTCGGTTCGGGTTTTGTTTTAAGAAAGTCTGCCATGCTGGTACCCTGTTTTGTTCAATTTTTTTTTTCTGCATAAACTAAATTGGTATCTGAAAGGCTTCATAGAAAATAGAAACTTTCAACTTTTTTTTTCCTACAAAGAAAAACACAGTATCCAAAATATTAAGCATGAATTGTTTGCCAATTTTTTCTTCAATATTTTACAAACAGAGGAAGGTGGTTTTTGTAATGTTCATAACAAAGGATAGCATTTCTGCTCTTAGCACACTGACCATGTCAACGACATCTTTTTTGTCCTTGTCCACCAGGTCAGTTTGTGTAGCCACCGTCACGGCTACAGAAGAAAGGCGAGACCAAGTCAAATGAGTGCTTCTGGCATACCCACACCTGTCCGTCACGTTCATTTGAGGGTATGACGTTCCCAAAGGGCTCCTAGTGCTTTCCTCGATATCGGTCCATCAGAATAAGTAGTTTTGTGCTATAAAAAAGCGGTTCTTCCTCTTCTTTACATCGGTGGAACCACAAGGCCGGTCATGGCTGTAAAGAAAGAAAGGCATAGGAATGAGACGTGAAGACAGTTCACATCAGAGCACAGAGGGGGGGCGGGCAGGGATGGAGAACCACGGACAATCCAGGGAGACGGTGCCCTCAGCTGACCTTCCAACCAACGTTCTCCCAGATTTGGTCCAGCTGAGCCTCTTAAGAGGCACTGGAGCCTTGTCTAATCACTGAGGTCTACACCAAGCTTGTGGGCAGAATTTTGCTTGGGAAACTAAGAATTAAGTTCAGTTTTGTTCTAAATAGACAGGTTATTATGATTGGCATTTGAGTGTGATAGCTTATCGTTGCTGTTATTATTAGGCTAAAACAGTCGCCAGGTTTTCTTACTCCAAATAACTTGGTTAGAACAGAAAGGGACACTTCAGCTGCTGCACCTCTTCAGTCAGAGACTAGGCACCATTGGAACAAATCAGACTTTAGATCCCATCCCGGGTGTCTATCCATTCTGGCCCCAAACAGATTCCCTATGTGTTTTAACAGGGTCCTGGCCCATTGGGGCTCACAGCGCATCAGCGACATCCACTCACTGACCGAACACTGAGCCCCTAAACAGGAGATTTCTTCAAGCACCTTGTTTGGGAGTCCACTCCATCTCCAGTCCTCATCTGCTCTCCAAGGCCCCCTCCTCTCCTCAAGGGAGGGTGGACAATCTGCTCATGGGCTAGACTCCAGGGGCTTACAGACTAAGGAGACCCGAGATGATGGCACGCTAGCTTCCTAAACTCAGGACAAGTGGGAAGGGAGCAGGAGAGAGGTGGCAGGGAGGTCAGTAACTATTTTCTTTTTTAAAAAAAAAATAAAGATGAAAATATTTGCAGGCGTTTCCAGGAATGAGGAGAGGGTGGTGTCCTTCTCATATTCCCCTCGAGATCTTATTGGCACCCCACCCCTGGGTAACCCCACCCCTGGGTAACCCTACCCCCTGAAATAAGGCAGCAACAGCATAAACACTGCTGTCACGTCTGTCTGCCCCGATTCATAGAGGTCCCGCAGGACAGAGTTGAACTGCTCTCAGGGACTTGTGAGGCGACAGTTGCTTACGGAAGCAGATAGCCTCGTCTTTCTTTCAGGGATCGTCTGGTGAGTCTGAACCGCTGGCCTTATGATGAGCAGCCCAGCACTCAGCACACTGAGCCACCGGGGCTCGTTAGCATCTGCATGATGTGGGCAAAGTCTTAGGCCCTGGCTGTTCGAAGATGAACTAAGAGAATGTTTCAAATTCTTGGAAACTGCCAGAATATTTTCCTTGAATCAAAAGTTCAAATCACATCTAGAATTGGACACTTGGCGTGATATTATCTACATCTCATCTAAGGGTTTAGCAAAAGTCATTTTTGCTGTGTGCTAGTTACAAGCAAATGGCCTCCGGTCTCCCCACTCTTCCTAGCCCATGCCTGCCCGCCCCCCTCGTCCCTCTGCCCTGTCCCACACCAGCTCATCCTCTCAGGCAGACCTGTCAGCTGTCTGCTTCCCTGCCCACAGAACCTTTATTGAATGTTCGTGAGATCGGGATGAAGGCCTTACACAGCGAGCAGCGCCTTAATTATTTTTGCCTGTATTTCTATATATTGAATCGATGTAACTTTTCAATAAAGGTGGTTCAATCTTGGACACTCCCTGATGGTTTGGAGATATAGCAACTCTGGTAATGATCCCAGAGTGTCGAAGTTTCTTATTTTATTTAATTTTTTTCCTGGAGCTACCTGGCAAAGGAACCAGGCACACCGTGTAGTATGATTCCCACAGTCGACACGCATCCCTGGAAGTGCCTGATACGAGAAGCACCTCCAAGGGGCGACCATGCCAGCTGTGTCAGGCGGAATGACAGTAGAATTGTGTACAGTGTTGTTGTTTTTTTTTTAAAAAAAACTTGTCTGTTACAGTTAAAGCTCCTCCTTGTCGCTGGCTATCACTAACTCCCACCAAGCCCACCCTGCTCCCTCATCATGGCCCCGGGGGGCGGAGCAGAACAGCCCCAGTGGGGTTTCCTACATTGCCATCTGTGATGGATACAGAGCATCAGGTCTTCTGCCCACGGAGTCCCTGGGTGAGTTCAAACTGCCAAACCTTGGATGAGCAGCCAGGGGGTTAGCCGCTGCACCAACCGGGCTCCATTTCAAAGCACTCGGCTCCTTCCTTTTTCCTGCAGCCGCAGAGCGTTCTATAAATGCATGTATGGACTGCGCAGAGCTGCTCCAGGAACAAGACCCCCCCCCCCCATGTAATTGTCTACATTGGATACGTTCTGGCCTCACAGGGAGCACTGGAGAGGCTGGGTTTCTATGAGTTGGAGACCCTGGTGCTTTGCTTGTAAAAATCACAGTCAACAGACAGAAAGCAGAAATTAATCGGAGGGAAAGTAAGCGTTTTCACAAGGGAGGGGCTGCTTCATTGCACTTCAGTTCCTGTTTACCTTTGGCATTTCATGGAAAAGCAATACTCTCCCTTTGGTCCAGGTGGAAAGTAGGTATGAGCCCTGGGTGAAGAGAGGAATCGCATTGTTATTGTCCGGGGAGGGATGGTGGGTGGGCTCTGGGTAGGTGTCGAAGTCTAGGTTCAAGTCATCCCTGCTTGGGACACGTTACTGAACGGCGGAGCCTGGTCATATGGAAGGATGTGCGGCTGCGTGAGGGTCAGAGTGAGAGACCTCAAGTCACGTCCCTTCCTCCATTCGGGGCTTTCACGCTGGGTGAGTGTTTGCACATGGTAGACAGCTCTGGGCTCAAGCCCTTTGCAGGTGAACAAGCGTACCAGTTGTCTTAGAGAGGAGCCTCTCCCTCGGGGTGAACCCGGTGGGGGGGGGGATTACTAGGCTCACACCTTCCCTCTCTATCTAAGGAGATGGGCTTCCTGCTGGGCAGGCCTGCATTCCTGGGGATTACTGCGCTCCAAGGGTCAAGCGGCTTTCACTGACATCTCCCAGACATATCCCATTGGCAGCTGGTGCTCGCATTCAGCTGGTTCCAGCTACCTTCCATGGGAACGTAAGACAGAAGGCCAGCCTTAGAAACTCTGCCAGGCTGCCTGGAATCGTGTATCTCACACTGTGAATCCCTTCTCTTTCTTAGTTCTTCCCAGACTTAATCTTAATGCACAGCCACTTCTGGAAGTTGCTGCCAGCCCCCCCCCCCCCCCCCCCATGTAATGGACAAGGAATGGAGGCTCTGAGGTGATCACAGCTTATTCCCATTTGCACAGCCCTGGGGGAGCCAAGCTAGGACTGCCACCCACTGCTGGGGGGGGGGGGGCTCCAATCCGGGATCTTCCACTGCTCACCAGTCTGTGAGGGGCTCCTCAGAATTCTCTTCTGTTGGTTCATACACCCCTCGACCCTTGCACAGGTATTTGTAGTCTATTTTAGGCAACCATCCTAAATCAGCATACTCTTTTTTTCCCCCCTTTTAAAAAAAGAAGTCTAGTTTTCTATTATCTGGAGGGACCTGTAGACTCGAAAAGAGGCTTGGAGATCCCCCATCATCCACAGAGAGGCAGCCAGAATGGATGCCAGTGGGGAACCAACTGATGGCCACTCCCACACTCCCAAGAGTGGGCAGCCCCTGCGCCAAGCCATCTCACTGTCGGTGACCCGCGAAGTTGGCATGATGACCCTAGAGCAGGTGTTCCGACTAAATCTGCTGCTGCTTCCACCACAGGGAAACCTCACCCCGGCCCTTCACAGTGATTCTGCAGCTCTTTGGTCTGACACAACTGCATGGCAGACACCACACAAGGACATTGGATCGGCACCAAGAGGCGAAGTAGAATCCGAGTCCATGAGAAGGCGGGGTACTTTGTCCTGGCATCAGTGCAAGCCCACGGCAGGCAGGCAACCACTACCCTACCCCTTTTTGTCCTACTCAAATGAGGCTCCTGGAGATCTGAGGAGAACTGAGACAAGTCAGCTCCCACTTCCCAAACTCACCGTGCATGTGAGAGGGGGTAAGCGAGGGATGGTAGGTGAGGGTCAAGGAACAATTTTTTTTCTCTCTAAAAGTCAAGCTGGAAATCTTTCCAAACGATGCTGGGGATGATGAAGGGGCCACATCTGTCCAGTATTTCTTCCCTCACAATGTAGAGGAGACCTGCTCTGGTCAGCGGGCTTCCTGGTGCATTCCCCAGTGAGTTTATCCCCCTCTCGGTTTAAGGCACAGGAATCCAACCATGCCCTCCCAGGTGGAGGACTGCTAACTGCACTCCAGGTCCTGTTGACCTTTGGCATCCCATCCAAAAGGTGGAGGGGAGCTTCGGGCCCTGGTTGAGGAGAAGCCGCGGCCTCTTCTTCTCCTGAGAGGGGCAGGGCTGTGGGTAAGGGCACAGGCTCTGGCATCATGGTCCAGGCTCTGGTCAGGGTGGGGAGCCACCTCACTGATGCGGTGTGGGGAAGGAGATGGTGAAGCTGTGACTGAGATGTGGTTTCAGTTCCTGGCCTGGAGACAAAGTCAGCATGGGGAACATTCTGGGAACATCCCCTAAAAAGACAGGGATGACTGGTCTTCGAGGAGAGGGCAGGTGTCTGTCCTGATAGTGATCTACAGACTGAACCTGATTCTCTATGGGTCGGGCATTTGGAGGGACACCCATGAGAAAAGCATCCCATCCAGCATCCAGATAGTACCAATCACTGGGTGACAGACACTCTGGGTGGCATGTGGAGACCCCGGGTCCTCTGGTGAGCTAGAGGTAAAGAACGCCAGTGCCTTTTGCGCCTGTTCGCGGGTGGAGACTTTTCTGCCTACTCACTTGACTTTGAGGAGCTGCCATCCTCCCAGGGACAGGAGTCACCTGGGGCTCTAAGAAGCCACAATCGGCCAAGCAACCCGCTGAGGTTTTCCAAAAGGATTAGGACCCAGTTCAGTGTTATGAAGCCAGCAGGTCGCTGCCATCCTAGGAGCTTAGCCAAGGTTCCTTGTCAAGGTCGGCAGAGCTCAGAAGCTTGATCCACTGGGGGTTAACGGAGCCTCTGCCCTTTATTGCATCTCCCTAACACTACTGTGGAGACTGTTTGCGTGTCAAGACGTGTGGAACAGCCTAAGAATAATCCGGGTCGCCGCTGAGCCACGGGGCTCAGCAGTTTCCAATTTGCTCTTGGCCATCAGCTGCCTCCCATTCACCACGAGGTGATTAGATTCTCATGTACTCATCACATTTGTGTTACGTCATGTCAAATTACATTGTAGGACGTTGCTCAAAAATGGATTTGACGGGCGATGTGAATTTTTTTTCTCCCCTTAAAACACAGTATGTCTCTCTCCTGTCTTTCCTACCACTCCTTCTTTGATCAGACACCTGCTATCAATTTCCCCAGCACGCCAGCAGAATTCTCAGAATGGGCCGGTTGCTCCTGACGCCAGGGCCCCTTCTTTGCGTGTCCTGGGAAGGGGTGTGTATGTGCTGCAGATGGCAAGCAGATTAGGAACTCAGTCGTCACCATATGCGATGCAGCAGGGGGATCCAGACACCTTCTGGAGGACGGTGGAAGGGTCATTTGAAAAGCACAGTGCTGGATCCAGGAACTCCTAGCTTTCATGTGAGCATCTAGAGACTTTGTGGAGTTTTCTGGTCTGCCCCATCTTTCTTTTAGAGGGAGAAGACACCCCTTCTTACTGTGTCAACTGTTGGTGTCCCATGTGGAAAACAACAGAGTATCTCTCTGTGGGTCGTTGGCTAAAACCAGTTCCAGTGGAGTTGAGGGGGACTTGTGGTGACCCTGTGGGTGCTGGAGTGAAAACCTGGGTTCTGGAGGGATCGTGGATGGCTCATCTTCTGGAAGAAGATGGCCAATGCGTTCTTCTGAGTCCTCTAGGGATTCAAACAGTTCGTCTTTTCATTAGTGTGTTTACCATTTGCACAAGCCATGGGTAACAGTAGAAGGGAGAGAGATAGAATGGTTAGAATGTTACCCTTGGCTGGTCCTAGGGCTCAGGTACCTGTTCACTCCCAGCATGGTCCCTTTGCCTACCTCTGAATCCATTCCCATTGCCGCTGGAGCAGGCTGGTGAAGGGGAGCCTTGGGGCCTGATGACAGGAGCAAAGGCACTCTTCTGTTTGACCGCAGGAAAAACGGAAGAGGAAAATGGGAGGATGGAGGACGTGCTGGAAGATCCAACGGTGGGGCTTGATGACATGACTGCAAAGTAAACACACAAATGTCTCTTTTAGAATGGGCGTCATAGGAAGGAGACGCTTCGTTCAGTACACACATTGGGCACACGTCCAGTGAGAGGTCGCGAACATCTAGGCATTGTGATCAATGTCCAGGGTTAATGAGTGAAGGAGATGCAGTTCCTGCCCCATCCAATGGAGGGGGTCAACAAGCAAAGATGTGGGTTGGTGGTGGTTGGAGGAATGCCCATGCTACTAAGGAGACACTGAGGAGAGAACTGTGTTCTGTTTTGGAGGCAGGATAAGCAGCAGAGGCACCATGCAGGACATGGTGTGTTGGGAAGCCTTAATTCAAGAGGAGAAGCTGGACAAGAAGAGGCAGCTGAGATCAGGGCATCTGTAAATGATCAGATCAACTCAAGGATGGAAGACTCTTTTCACCCTAAAAAGGCAGCTCTGTCTGGAAACCATGTGCATCCCTGGGAACCCCCGGGCTCCAGAGTTTTGATCTATGGGGTTAACGTCCTCTCAGAATCTTCATCTCCATGGGCCACTTTCTCATTAAATGTAAAAATTTATTAACATTTTGTAGATTACCTCCCTTTCCCTGTACTTTCAGAGCTCCTGGGAAATAAAAGCTGCAAGACAGATACTTCTGACATAATGTTTAGGGAGAAAAGAACACTGATATTAAAATATTACCATTAAAATTACTTAAAGGAAGCCAAAATCTCAGTGTTGGAATTGCCAAGAAAAACAAAGCGATTCACACAGTAAAGGGCCCCACCTCTTACTGTCGGATACTCCAAGTTACAACATACAAGAAGAGAGTTTATCTTCTCTGTTCAACTGACTCAAGATAGGGGCAAATCAGTGCTTACATGGATACAAGGATTAGGCGTGGTATCTTATAGGATAAGACCCCTTTTGGGGTCTCTTTATTGTATTTCCCAGAATTCTGAACTGCCCAAGTCTTATGACTTCACAACAAAATGGTTTTGTTTCCCTTGAAAGCTAACCCATCTCACAGTACTGCCTCTGTTAAGATGACAGCCCAGAAAACGCTATGGGGCAGTTCGACTCTCTGACCCATGGCAATGAGTTTGACTTTTTTGAATTGGATACATGGTCTCATCCAACATGGATTCCCGATGACATGACTCTACAGCAGCTACCAACAATAATGGCAATACCCACAATACAAAAGACTAAGGGTACGAAAGCCTGGTTTCTATCTTCAGAAGACCAGCTATCCCACAAAATACACAGTGAAAATGGCATTTGTGATTTATGGTCCAATGCCCAAGCACAAAACAGACTGAAAGTTAAGGAGGTGGGTGTCTCATGTAAGAATACAACTCGCTGTCCCCTTCCCGCACAGAGATATGGCAATATACAAGGGACTGTGTTCACGTAGCTGAATGTATAAAACAATCACAAAGCATGACTCTACTAGGATGGTTTTTACAGCTGAAATCCCAACCAAAGTTTTTCAAAAGAACACCAACTGAAGGCCACTCATCCAATTAAAAAACAATCAAATGCACTGTCCTGTCATCGGTTCCAAGTCATTGTGACCCTTTGGAACTGTCCTTAGAGGTTTCCCAGACAGTAGCTCTTTATGGCGGTGGAAAGTCTCCTCTTCCTCCCTCAGATAGTCCTTATTTTCAAAGTCTAAAAGTGAGTTTCTTTCTTTAAGCACCATGAATTGAGTGAAAATATTGCAAAAGGAGATAACTACCAGAAGAATCATGTGCAATACTTGAAAGTGTGAATGAGATGAAGAACAGGGCTGAATATCAAGAGTGACCCTCCCTTACAGTTCCAGGCAAATTCTATATATTGAGACAATATATAGACACAGATGTAGATACACCTTCCTCTTTCTCGGAGGCACAAAATCAGAACCCGAAGGCAAGCTGACGCTCAGGAGGTAATGATTCTGTACCCATACACGATCCAGGCAGGCACCCTTCTGGGGCCCAGGTGTCTGTGTCTGTAATATCAGAAGCTCCCCCCATGCACCATGTTGGACAAGGAGATTTATATTGTTGGTTAGGCACATAGAGAGGCGTGCTCTTGCACACACTCAATCCCATGTATAATCCACACATGAATTATTTTTACAGCAATTTGTTTATAATAATAGGTCCCATCCTGATGTGGGGCTTATTGACTCAATATTATTGTTTCTCTGCAGGGGAGGAATCACCCCACGCTGGAGTAAGAAACACACAGAAGCTGTTAAAGGGGAAACAAGCAAAGATCTGCCACAGACTCTTGGGAAGAGGACAAGCCCATTTAAAAATAGTTTTATAAAATTTTGTACAAGCATGAAATTATTCCCAACTAAATTTAGAGTTTAAGGCAATGGTAATAAAAATGTTAACATATTTTTAAAATCTGTGTGTTTTGACAAAATAATTCTGGTGGCAAGGAAACACAAAGAAACAGACATTTCATTTGAGTCAGAACACTGTTAGCTAGATGTTTTCTTAAAGTAGTGAGAGAGGCTATTTGTCTAAGCAAATAGTAAAACTTACACACACACAAACACAACCTGGAATAGGGGTGGCAGTGTTGTACTAGCTCAGTAACAGAGCAACAGGCAGAGAGAGAGAGAGAGAGAGAGAGAGAGAGAGAGAGAGAGAGAGAGAGCGAGAGAGCCTCAGAATAAAACAGAGTCCAGAAACAGACCTGGGCCTATGTGAGAATTAATACATAATAAAGGTGACATTTCAAATTAGTGGGGAAATAAATGTCCCAGGACAATATGCTATTTATAGCCTAGAATAAAAGTAGCTCACTTCCTCATGCTAAATGCCAAAATAAATCTAAGTAGATGAAAGAGTCAATGGTGAAAATCAATTCCTGGTAGAAAATGAGAAAAGTTTTATCACTTCTTCACTTTGTATACTTTCTAGTTTCTAAAGCTAATGCGGAAGACTGAAGGGAAACCTCCAAAGAGAGCGGGAAACAGAAACACGTGTGTAACACACAAACAAATGCGAATGGTAAATTGGGAAAAACCTTTGCAAGTCTGATTTAGACAAAAGACGAGTGTCCTTCATAGCTAATACAATCTTACAAATTAATTCAAAAAAGAAAACGACTGGTAGAAAAGTGGGCAAAGGACATGAGAAAGAAGTCATAAAAAGTAGAAATGAAACCAGCTAAGAGGCCTATAGGGAAGCATTCAAACATATTAGTAATAAAGTGCTAATTAAAACAGTCATACGATGTTCTTTTCTACTTACCAAATTGGTAAAGATTAAGAAAAATGATCAGGGCAGGGAAATAGACACTTTTCCTCTTCTGAGGGGAGAATTCATCTCTCTGGAGGGGCTTGAGGGATACAAAGTACCTGAAAATGTGTATATCATTTGACCTAGTAATTTGATTTCTAGAAATGAATCCCAAGGAGATAATCATGAATGCCAAAAGAAATAGATCTAAGGATACTTTTCCACTGTTTCATACTGATAAAAAAATATTGGGGAATAAATGGCCAGCAACAGGATAAATGAGATGAAGTCCATGCAATGGAATGTTATGCAAATGTTAGAGCCAATATTGGGGAAGATTATTTAATGATTTTGACAATATAGTTCCGCAGATGACAGAACAACATGTCCACCCAAGTCCCATTCCCACTTTCATTACACATACCGTATATACTCGAGTATAAGTCCACCAAGGCACCTAATTTTGACACAAAAGCCTGTGCTGAAAATGTGCTTATACTCAAATATATACAGTATATGCATTAAAAATCTGGAAGGATACATATTGTGACATATATACATCTTAAATTTTCATGGTGGTATCTCTGGCTGATGGGATTATGACTACTCATGTTTTTATTTGCCCATACTTTCAGTGTTTGATACAATGGACATGTATTACTTTTAAGGTGGGAAAAACCAATAATGGTTATTAATGTTTAAACATGAAAAACCTTGTTACTTTGGTAGGAAATGATACAATCTTTGTTGTCAGCTGCTGTCCAGTAAGTCAGTTGCCCCTCCACAAAAAAAAAAAAAAAAACCCTACCTGCACCTGTGTCATATGCAGCCTCTGTGGCAGATCGAATCATTGCAATCAATCACATTTTAATAGATCCCTAGAGTTTTATTGGACATTTCTTTGAAGTATATCATCAGGACTTTCTTTCTAGTCCCTCATAGTCTGGAAGCTTCACTGAAATGTTTTCAGTATCCTAGCACCATAACAGCTGGGTGGACCCATGGAAGGTAGGAATTCATTCTACCACTGTCTAAATCCTTAGCAATAGCCTCATAGTCTTTGTGAGTGATTTATGGCTCTTCCTTAAAACAAAGTTATCTATTAACAACTTCATTGCAAAAACAAACTATCAAAACCCCCTTTACCAAGGAGTGGGGGGAAGGGAGAGTAACTATCACACCTAGTATCTGCATGCCCAGCTTTAGGGTATACATAAGTCCTCATCACTGTTGGTTTAGTTTAGAGCCTGGTAACATATCTGTAACTTTGGGAAATTGCAACTTTTGCTCCACTTTCTCTTCATTGATCTTGTGGCCAAATCTCATTATTTGTGCATCAGTGCAGACATCGCAATTTTCAAAATGTATCTACCCATGACTGGAAGGCTATTCCTTCATTGCTAACAATCCCTTCCTGGGGACAATGTGTCATTTTTCTTTTCTTTTAACACACGCACATGCCTCTCTCAAAGTGTTTATAGTGAAAATTTTACTATTGTGAATGATTTTTTTTCGTTTCTAAGGAAAAGATCATAGCAAGATATGAAAATATCATAAGAATTTGTTTATGGGCTGAGCCCTGGTGGCGTAGTGGTTGTGCACGGGACTGCAGCCCACTGGGATGGAGGTTCAATTCCAGCTCCACGGAGCAAAGGCTGGGCCTCCTACTCCCACCACCTGAGGGCAGTGATGACCCCCACCCAAAACAAACAAAAAGAATTTGTTTATTACAGTGGGAAACATTTCTTTTATAGGTCATTTTCTATTTTCCACATTTCCAATTTTCCCTAGTAATTGTTCAGTGTTAGGCAATGGAAGAGTTTTGAGAGTTACTTTAAGCATAGAAAAAGATGGAGAGAGCCCAGGACATAGTCTTAGGAAGTGAAATAGGATTCGCAGAGGAAAGGTGGAGTTCCTGCATGCAGATGTGTATTTGTTCTCCCCTAATTACAGAGCCCCAGGGTCACAATGATCCATACTGGGCGGTTAACTAACAAGATCCACCTTTCAAATCATTAGCTCCGCGAGAAAGAACATTCTCTCTGTTCTCATAGGGTTAGGCTCGGAAAGTCACAAGGGCAGTTCTACTCAGTCCTGTAGGGTGACTGTGTCCAAATTGACTTGATGGTAATGGGTTTGGTTTGATTTAACTTCAGACAGGTTGGTGGCTTGTCTGTCCTATGGAGGTCCTTGTGGGTGTTACAGGGACTTTGGGTAGATCATCTCAGGGGAGAGCAGGGTACCCCATTTTGGGTCATTAGATCACACCTATCCTCAACTAGCTCTCTCTCTCTATCTCTATCTCTCTCTCTCTCTCTCTCTCTCTCTGGCTGGAAGAAGGCCAAGGCAAAAACAAGCATGCCAGGCCCAAAAATCTATGCGAACACCAGCAGTTCGAGAAAAGCCACTTTTCTTCTTAGGAGAACTCACTGACTTGCAGAGTCCCCACTGGAACCTGCTGGGCACACAGCCCCCTTCACATCAAGCCATGGGGTTTGTTGACGCTAAGGGGTCTGTCAGCATTTCATTATAAACCCCTATTGTCAGGGGGTTAGAATCCAGCCATAAAAACTTGCACCGAGCTGGAACTTGGCACACACTGCTACCGCCAGGAAGTGAAGTTTGTATGTAAAATTGAAAAAACATCTGTTTGGACATTTTCGAAGTTGTGTGAGCACACAACAGTCAAGATGCAGATTTCTGATACTCCAGTGTTGGCTGGAAGGCAAGCCAAACTCAGTGGAAAGGCTTGGCCTGGTTTTCCTTTAATGTCTCCATCGTCCAGCCACATCGGACTACTTTAAATCATAAAATGAGAAATCATAGAACTGTGTTTTGAGACACAAGCAACGGAATGGACAAAATAGATGTTCCCTTGGGTGAAATTGTTTTTTCCCAGAGAAGTGAAGACTTAGCTGGTTAGAAACCCGGGTCAGATACTATTGTAATGAACTCCATTGGGCATTCAGTATTTTCTAAGTAGGGGGATTTTATTGTAATGAAAGCACTGTGTGGAATCCCATTCCCTGCCTGCCAGTCCTCCAGACTCTTGCTCAGAAAGGAGGGGCAAAGGATCACACCAGTGTTAGGGAAAAGGAAAAACTTCTTTGTGCCATTTTCCCTTCCCTGTTCAGCCTCTCCTTTGCTTTCCTGCTACATGTGTGTGGTCTTGTTTTAATGAACGAACTAAAGATCTGGGGGTTGCTATTTTCCTTGTGGAAGTGCAGTTGAGGAAAGGGAGCAGACAGACATTGTCACTTGCTGGAATGCGGCAGCAGGAAAGGAAGGATCAGTCCCTGTACAGCAATCACTTAGCCACTTGCATTTGTCTTTCTCTCTTGGTCTCCATATACTACACACACGTTATGAGCACTTTTAATGGACAAAACAATAGGGTGTGCTTTTTTAACAGAGAAAACAATAACGTCCTATGGTTAACCTAATACATATGTGAGGGTAATTTTAAAATGATTGCTCCCCATAGCAACTTGTAGTAAGCAAAAATATCCCAAATGGAAAGCCATTGCTTCCCAACAAGGCCCCCACGAGGTCGGTACACTTCTGAGAGTGGTGTTTCCATCTCTCTAGCACGTCCCTGGGGAATTCTGTGCTAGAATGTTTACACCATGCCAAAAATGGCAGAGAATCAAATCATGTCCCATCGAAATAGTCTCTGAGCAAAAAAGAAGTCTGCAGAGGCCAGGTCAGAGCTGTGGGGTAGAGACGGTAAGGTTTCCCACTGAAATTGCCATAGTCCTTGCTACTTCCTAGGATGACCAGGGGGCACTGGCATGATAGCCAAACATGCCCCAGTGCAGCTCTCCGGGACATTTTCTCACCAAGGCAGTGTTCAGTTTGCTTAAAGCTCCTGTCAGCCGATCTTGTGCTCTTGCTGAAAACCGACCCAAAGTTCCCCCTCTGGAATCCCCAAAGGTTTCCTAACTGTTTGAACTGGCCTCTTTGCCAGAATTCCCACAGATCACCTCAGAAGCCACTGTTTTGATGGGATTGGATTGTTTCTGCAGGTCTCTTGACTGAAACAAAACAAGCCTAGTACTACAGACAGCCACTGCCTGCAGAGTCACGTTTCGACATGTCACGTCTTTCTGGGATCACCCCGTGCAGAGATGAGCCAGAACACTGGTTCCCTCCTGTGTTTTAAATTTTAGTTTCATGTTTACCTTCCTGCTTTTATACAGGTGCTTCTGTCAATCAAAAATGATCTGGGAGAAGAAATTTCAACTTGTTTGACACCATAACATGTTGTAAGTATATTAGGTATCTCTTGTCATAAAAAAACACATAGTATTTTGAAACTGATGATGTGTGCTCTAGTTTAATTTTAACCATTTATTGACTATGAGTCCTTGAATTCATTATTTAGTAACTCATATGTTAAAATTATAAGAATAATAATTATTATATGTGTCTGTCACAAAGTTGTGTCGATCTGACTGGACTACATATGAATGCGATTTTTAAACTGTAACATGGACTATGATTCCATAGTGACTACTCTTACCGTCATCATCACTATAACGTGGCATTGTTTATGCACTGTCTTACTCTCGTATTAGGGGTTGAAGATTTTGTAACTTCATCACATGTAATATCGTCTTGAGATTTCAAGGACTTAACAACATCTTCAAAAATGCTCTCCTAAACTACTTAAATAGTGAAAATAATAACGCATGAACCTAAGACAACATATTTGTGTGCATGTAGATACACACGTGTATGGATCTGTGTGTGTACATATATATGAATACACACATGCCATAATGTATATTTTTTGCGTTAGCCTCTCCTAAGCTCAGAACTAAATCAGTGGCTTTTGGGGATGGAATTCACCGCTTCCAAACTTGCCTTAGAATTTATCTAACCATATTTTTCTCTTTCTTTTCATTTTCTTCTTTTCTATGTTATACTTTTATACTCTCTGACTAGATCTGCCCCACCCTTACCCTACCCCCCACAGGGGGAAAAAGAAACAAAGAAAATCTTGTGGAACAGATAAGGTAAAAACAAATAAGTAAACAAATAAGACGACTATTTGTTTTCCTAACCTAAATTAATCTGGGCCATCTGACTGGGCACAATGCGGAAGTCGTGCATTGCCAGTAAAGAGCCTTAGTTTGGACCAGGAGTGCGAACCTCGGCTACCCTCTGTTGCTTGGTTCAAAGTGTGGAATATGTGGATTAAACAGATAAACCAGAGAGAAATCATCACTCTGAGCCTCCCGGGGAGCCAGGGCTCCCTAGGCTGGGAGACCCTGCCTGCATGCTGTTTCCAGAGCCCTGGTGGACACGGCTGTGTGCTGTCCTCAATCTCCCGAAGCTCCTGGCAGAAAGAAACCACTCTGGGTGAAAGAGAGGCTGCTGCAGTGCCTTGCTAGCAGACCCAACATTTCAAGACCTTTCTACTGAATCATTGCACGTTCTTCTTGTCAAGTTCTCCCTCGACCTGACGTATTCCCTAAGTAGGTTTGGAAAACACTCAGATGCTCTCAGGCCCCGGGGCCATTTTGTAAGTTCCCCTGAGTTAGCCCCTGAAGCAACCTAAATGAGTTTTCACAACTTCCCACAACTAAATTGCCGCTGGACCATAGGTTAAGATCCAGAGGCGGGGTCTCAATCTATTGCCCTCTCAGAAGCAGTGAACTCCCTGCTCTCTGGACATCCCTAAGGGAGGGTGGAACCATGAGACAAAGTGAGAAGACCTAATGCAGTGACATGCACAATCACCTGAAGGTGTCCATCCTCCACGCAGACCCTGGGCCTGCTGTCTCCTAACTGGGTGAGCTTGCGCAAGTCAGAGGACTTCTGCACATGTATGCAAGAGAGAGGACAATACTAACCACAGGAAGTTCTGCTAATGAAGAAATAAAATATTTCCTATTAAAACACCTCCTGAAAAAATGTACCCGATCGGGATCCTAATCACTTGTTCCCAATCTCTCAGGTCACACACTGTCCTTGTAAGAATGTAGATGGGGGCTGAGCCCCGGTGGCGTAGTGGTTGTGCGCGGGACTGCGGCCCACTGGGACGGAGGTTCAATTCCAGCAGTGGGGCTGGGCCTCCTACTCCCACCGCCGGAGAGCCGTGATGTCCTCCCCCCCCCCCCCAAAAAAAAAAAAAAGAAAGTAGACGGCTTCATTTCTGTTCTTTCCCCCAGAATGTCTTGAGGAGCCAAAGCCCAGCTAAGGAAAAGGAATGAGAGTAAAGTTATCATTGAAAAAGCGGGTTCCTCATGAATGCGCTGCAAAGATCAGGGAAGAAGCCTATTTTCCCCCCAAGAAGGTTGAAGAGTAAAACCCAGAGTCCTGGAGAGCAAGAAAGCCCTTCAAGTGGAGCAGGCACTTACTTCCATAAGGGGAGCCTGTGGGTGAGCCGTTGAGAAAGCCTGGTGATCCTGGCACGCCCAGGTTGGCCATGGGGACGTTGCTGTAGCCATTCATACTGTTACTGGAGGTACTGTAATTAGACTGCTGAGGTGTGGAGCTGGAAGAGTATCCCCGAGGAGAGATGCTGCTTGTGTTGCGAATGTATCCTTGACAACCAAAGAAAACTTATGTAAATCAGCCTGCATATACGAAGCAGGTGTGTGGTGAGAACAGCCCCAGGTCAGCCCCAGACAGCAGAACAATATCACGATGTCCTTGGACAGTGGTGGAAGCATGCAATTTGTTTTTGGCCTCTTCTACTTTCTTCCTCACTCCCTGGTGCGGCAGTGGTCACGTACTGGACTGCTCGCCAAAAGGCTGCCAGTTCGAAACCATGGGAGAAAGGGATCCCTGTCTCCATCTGTGAGATTTACATATAGCCTTGGAAACCCCACTCTCTACAGCTCCACTCTTCTGAAGGGTCACTGCGAGTCCAAGTCAACTCCACATTGTCATCGCGTGGTAAACATTCCTCTCTCTGTCCCCCTCACGTGTGTCCCTGAGAGTTCCCTCTCTGCTCCTTCTGTCCACCTCACATCTCCGTCTCACACCAAGGAGTGAGTAAGCCATGGGTTGGTGCATGAGTGCTCCCAAGTCGTCTTTCCTGGAGCACCCCACTCCCGCAGGTGTTCACCGACATCTTTCTGAAGTCAAATAAAGGTTGGCCAATGCTGTTCGACCTAGCAACATTTTGCAGATTCACACATAAAGGGCCTAGGGAATGCACGGCTTAACTTCGCTTTTTTGACCGAGTGGGTTCCAAATGAAGCACTCCGTCGCATTGTTACGAGGGTGGGAGGTGGAATGGACATCCCAATAACCTGTGGAGCATTCAGTGCTCCACAAAAATGATAAATCTAAATATTCCAAGACCTAGGATAGTATCAGGAACATTTACTTCTTTTAAAACCTGCCTTTATGTTTGATTTAGGGTGGTGCATTAAGGGTAACTTGGCCTCAATGTACATATTCTTTACACTGTTGCACATGTAAAGGCATCCTTCCCCATGTACCTTTGTTGCTATGGACTTAATAATGCTATAACACAACATGAGAATTTGTGGAATAAATCTAAGCTTCTCACCACTGGTTACCAGGATGAGAGCGCTGGGTATAATAAGTGACAATGGCAATAACTCATCCTTGCTGCATTAGTCAATCTGGTTATCACAAGAGCAGTGCTAGACATTTTATGCACTGGATGCTTCTAAACCTACTCTCAAGAAGTCTTCTCACTGCCGTCAAGCCAATGCTGACTAACGGTGACCCCGGGGGGTTTCTGAAACTGCAATTCAACAGTTCTCAATCTGTGGGTCGTGACCCCTTTGGGGGGTCGAGCGACCCTCTCACAGGGGTCTCTCGATTCATAACAATGGCAAATGACAGTTATAAAGTAGCAACAAACATAGTTTTACGGTTGTGGGGGGGGGGGTCACCACAACATGAGGAACTGTATTAAAGGGTCACGGCATTAGAAAAGGTGAGAACCACTGCGGTCACTGCTCATGGAAAGAGGAAGTCCAATCTTTCTCTCCTGGAGCAGCTGGTGGTTTCATACTACTGACCAGGCAGAAAGAAACCCAATGCTGCACCCCTAAAGCCACCACGGCTCCTCTTTAATAAGCCTTCCCCTTTCTAAATCTTGTCCTTAGAGATTTCCAGTTAAACCGGCTAAGCTCATAATCAAACAAGACACCACATACGATATTGAGAACATCCCGTAGGTGACTATCGTTCTTATCTACAGACCCGTTCATTTTCATAGTACACGACTCCAGCTTTAACTTGACTGTCTACTCCCGCAGAATAAGTGCCGGCGATGTTTCGCTTTGGGGATCCCAGAAAGACCATACCTTGGTTATTTCCCTGGGTTGACTCAGAGATGCTGACCCCAAGCTGGCTGCTGTAAGAATTGATCCCCATCATGCCGCTGTGAGCCGGAGAGCTGGAGAGAGCTGGGATCTGGCTGGGATTCCTGGGGACGCTATAGAGGGCTTCAGCGATGTCTGCGGCGCGCTTCAGAATGATGTCCTGCAATGGGACAGGTGGAGAGGAGTGTTTGACCAGAGGGAATTATCAAGCTGAGCAGCACATAGAATACAAGGCTCTCACCTGGTTATTGTGTGGGGTGCCATAAAGCGCTTCCACTAGATCGGCAGCTCTTTTCAGCAGCATTTCCTGGTAAAAAAGAGGGAGGGTGGGCTATCATCAAATGGTCAATACCGAAGTGGCAAAACATAGGGAACAGCCTTCGCATTCCCCCAGCCTTTAAATTGTAAATCAGTCAAGAAGTTGTATAGATGGGTTGGAAGAATATAATCCTGTATATTAATCCCTCTATAAATATGTATCCAAATTCAATGAATCTCTATGAAATCATTCTATAAATGATCGTGCTACTGAAACAATCAGCCAAATTGAGGACGGGGTTAGTTACCATTAAAAATGTCATGTAAATCCTATTTTTTAAATGCCTTCAGACAATTATATTTTTTTTAAAAAAACAACACAGTGCTCAAATTAGCCAAATGGTTTTTTAAATGATTGATTGACCCCAGTCTAGCTGCATGCCAAGGTGCTGTCCAGAGTCCTGAAATTATCTTGGCAATGCCTCCTGTAAAATTTTATTCTAATAAAGATGAATTCTTTCAATAATATTTCTCCCTGCTCATTTTAACTGGGGAGAATTAGTAATCAGTAATCCCTTTCCTCTCATTTTGTGTTTTCCTCCTCCTGTTTTTTACAACCTTTTAAATTGCTATTAACCTACTTTCCAAATATCATCTAATTTAATGATGGGGCTGGGGATTTTTCCAAGAGGCCAATAAAGGTGTGCTTAGAATCAACTGTGGTATTTGAATTTTCCTCACAGGATAGAAAGCAGGACACAGGGGCTTATCGTTTGTGTGTTTAAAACGAAAACACAAATGGCATTTGAGTTTCAATAATTTCTTATTAACTGAATGACAACCAGGAGCCCTAGCGACTTAGAGGTGACACATTGGAGATAATGGCAAGGTCGGCGGTTTGAAACTGCCAGCTGCCCCAGGGGAGAAAGATGGGGTTTTCTACTCCCAGAAAGAGGTGAAGTCTCAGAAAACCACAGAGACAGCTCTGTCCTGTCCTTTTGGGTCATTGTGAGTCAGCGTGGTCCCCATGGCAGTGAGTTTGGTCTGGTTTGAATGACAACTAGTACCTTGATATATATATTTTTAAGTAAAAAAAAGGCAAAATAATGGGTCAGGCTCATAGTACCATTTTCATAAGCAAGTTCATTTATTTGTTTTGGTTTTGTTTGTCTGTTTGTTTTTTGGGGGCATCATTGCCTTCTGGTGGTCGTGGGAGCTACCCAGCACTGCTCCTGAGAGTCGCCGCTGGATTTGAACTGCCAAACCCATGGGGCCGCCGTCCCGCACTCAACCACTTACGCCACCGGGGCTCAGTCCATAAGCAAGTTCATTTAAAAGTGATGCATTTGATAGAAATTGTAGGTGGTGGTGCTTTTTCACTCTGTTAAATTCCTGTGCGCATAATAAGTAATCAGTAAATACTAGACTGGGGGTTAATGTTTTACTGCAATCATAAGTAGAAAAAGCCATACTTCAGTGCGATAGAGTGAGAACTTACATTTCAAAGCAATTATACAATTAGACACAATTAGCCTATTTTTAAAAAGTTTAGCAATGTTTTATAAGCAGAAGATTCCTGTAATATACCTGTCTTATCAACATCGATTTCAGATTATAGATTTCTGCAGAGATAACTCACAATATAATTCATAATTAGTAGATATGTTATACTCTTCTTGTAGCTAAAGCCAGAAAAATTCCAAGTGATTTAGGTCTAAATTTCAAAGCCCAGTTCATTTTAAAGGCAGGTAGATGACTGGATTTGTCTAAGTTTGCCAAAATCCTACAGAAACATTGTCATATGTAAAATTGTCAAAGTATTTTACCTTAGCTAATCTCTCAGGATCTCCAGGATGCCTTGGGATGACTTTCTGCAGCCTTTGAAAGCCGTAGTCTATGGTGGGTTCATTTAATGCTGAAAAAGCAAAGTCTTATTTTGAGTATGTGTCTTGGCCATAAAGTAAATTGTCTAATGAACATTGCACAGGTAATGGAAAGCACCTGATACTACCTGTCTAGGAACTGATATATAATGGATGCAATCAATTGGGTGTTTTTGTTATTGCTACTGGTTAATGCAAACAAAAGTTGAAAATTTCTAGTAATACCATGTTATCCAATAGACTAGCATTGGAAATTTTTCAGTTGCTGTGATTATTCTTATCATTTTTATTATGCAGACATAATTTTCTTATTCTTCAAGATATGAACACAATCAACCATATCCCAATTCCTTATGAAGGACAACAATCTATTTTTATATTCGTCTTCCTTCTCTCCTATCTCCTGTCTCTTTCCCACGTGTGTGTTTATCATTTATTAACTCCTCTCTTAAATGTCTCCTTCATGATTAGAGTCTTAAATACCTACCTGTAATATACATATACAATACATTTATGAATTTACTCTTGTGAAACTCTGACCTGATGTTTAATGCTTTCCACTAATTACAATTATATTTAGTTAAGATAAATATGTGTTTATATCAGGCTCCTTTCCAGACTACAAGTTTTATAGACACAAAATTCATCCTTGTAAAAAAAATTCATCCTTGTATTGCTCCCCCACTATGCTCCCTTTTCATAAGACCATGCCAGCTACATAGTAAGCATTTTGTGTCAGCAAACTTAAAACGAGAGAATGCATGAATGGGTGGATGGATTAATTTAGCACTTCTACTCTTCTAAAGTGTTTCTTACATTGTTTCCTTTATTGTTTTTCCTTCTCCTTATTTTTAGTTTTTGAAAGTTTGCTGTTTGAAACTTAGTTTTATGATTAACACACAGCACAATTCTATTAAAATAGATCAAAGATACAGAATGAAATCAAAGGCATGCATCATTCTCCTCAGGCAGCCATAAACACAAGAATGAACATTGTCTTGGCATCGTCCTTCTTGGCAAATATGCCCTCTGTAAATTGTTATTATTGTTCTAACTCTAAAAATGATACTTTGTTAAGTAGCTGTAAAATTATGCAAATAAGCCATCCACAACCCTACTACTTTAGAGATCACTGAGGTCAAAAAAATTTTTTTGCTTCTATCATTTCAGACTTAAGTGTATGCACTGGTGAGATTTCAATAAGTTTGTGGAAAAATGAAAATGAAAGTTAATGGAAATTTTCCATGAACTTTTTGGCACTCCCACATACGAAAGATAATTTGTATGCAAGTCAGACTGTTATTGAACTTAATTTTTACCCACTTGCAATATATCATAAGCTTTTCTCTAGATTATTAAATATTCTTTTATAACATTATTTAAATTTTCTGCATATTTTCTCTCTACATCCTATAATTTGCTTAAATGTTTTCCTAATGTTGGGTATATAATATTAATATTTTCTGCATGCTTTTCCATTGGGGATTTTTCTTATGAAAAGAACATTACACATTGAGATTTTTAACACTTTGACATCTATATTGAACTATCACATCTTAGTGTGTCCTTGTAAACAGTGACTTCTAAACTGACATCTATAGATAAACACATTTATAGGACATACAGATCTCTATATATCTCTAGAACCAGGGATGCTAACGTCAGATCCATCTTGGGCTGGGATCAAATATTAATAGAAAGACATTGGCTTTTCTTTGTTGGCCATACAAATAAAATGCACTCAACCATATGGATGATAATCAATTTTGGAACACTTTCTAAAGAATGAAAATTCCAGAACATTTAAGCGTGTTCATGCTGAAGCAGCACACAGACCAAGAGGTGTTTTTGTTCTATAACAGAATAAGGAGTTGCTCTATGGGAAAAAAAATCAGGAAAGGTGTGTTAGGTGTACGTTGCATCCTTTCTCAATACTTATTCAATGGGTAGACTGACCAAATGACTTGAGAAGCTGGACTCTTTGAAGAAGAATATGGCATCGGAATTAGAAGAAGACTCAGTAAAACCTGCTAGATGCAAGTGACACAACCTTGCTCTCTGAAAGTCAAGAAAACTTGAAACATACAGATAAAGATCAAAGATTACAGCCTTCAACATGGATTACACCTCAATTTAAAGAAAACAAAAATCCGCACAAGTGGACCGATAAGCCAGACCATGGTAAATGGAGTAAAGATCAAAATTGTCAAGACTGTCATCAACAGCCGTGGAAGCAGCAGTCAGTCAAGAAATCAAGGGATGTGTCGCACTAGGCAAATCTGCTGCAAAAGGTCGTTAGAGTCTTGAAAAGCAAGGATGTTGCTTTCAGAACTAAGATGAGGCTCACTCAAGCCACGGTGCCTTCAATTGGGTCCTATGCAGGTGAAAGGTGGACCTTTGAATAGGGAAGTTGTAATAAGTGCACCTACAACCAGCTCCTAGCACAGTTCACAGCACAAAGAAACAACTTTATTGTCCTACTGAATGGTTGTTTTATCTGTGTTATAGTGTATCCAAACCTATGACTGAGGTGATTACTTTTCAATTCATTCTCTTGGACTCACACAATCATATCATCAACATTTAATGATCAGTTTTGCGATGTTTAATAGTTGTACCTCGAATTCTCTTCATCTCATTTAATGTTGGTTGCAATTTCCCAAACAATTTCCCCAAATAAAAATGATGATACGTATTGCAATGGTTAGATGTTACCACATTCACTACCAGATGTTCCTATATTTAGATGTTACTATATTCACTACTGAGATAGTTAAAGTTTATTGTGCCAACCTGGTCAATAAAAATAAGTGGAATTAATTGAAGGGCGGAGAGATAAATGGCTTCATGAGCCTTGCCTTTCGAGTTCTCGGGTCTCTTGCTCTCGGATGGTCAGACCAGGGTGCAGCTGCCTTAGCCAGTTCCCTGCTTCAGCTGGCAAGGCTCACTTCCTGCAAGACATCCGCAAGGAGAAGCCACATGGACCTACCCTGATGCAGCCCTGAGTGCTGGAGACCCCTGCTAGCACTAAGATGCTTACACGCTCACTGATTTGACTTTCCTCCACAGTCAGCGTCATTGCATGTGTTTTGTGAGATCGAGGAGATTGGTGTCAGGCATAAGGGCTAATGTTGGGCTTATATGGGCTTGGACAGCAGTGGGTTTGGATGCTTTCTTAATGGACACTTACTCTTTATATGCACTTACCCTTAATGTACACTTACTCGCTCTTAAACATTTTTGAGTTTCTGTGGATTTTTTTCCCTAGTTTACCCAGAATAACACAACTACCAAATGCAGTTTTGGCTATTTGAGATATATAGTGTTACAAGAGTTGTTGGTTTTTTTTAAATCAAGACTTGCTAGAATTTTAGAATTATAATTATATTAACTTTCTCCTCTGTCCAAGAATTTTTGTGCTTCATAATAAATACTCCAAACTTTCACAATTGAATGTCTATTTGTCAGTGTGATACTTTTCTTAGTATATATCTGAATATAAATTTATTAATACTTTCTTACAATACTGACATGAAGATTACATCAGTTAAATTCCTAAGAATGGTACCAGACAAGGGAAGCATTCAACAAGTGTCAGTTAGCAGTCATTGTCAATTACCAGTCATTGTTAGGGATTAGTGGCCATATTAACGATTGCGATGGTATGCATGGTTTTGTTGAACTTCTATTTGATCTTTGCTTTCTGCCAGGTTTTAAAAAGAAATTGAAAGGCTTTCTATTCTCTCCCTTACTCTATAAAACTTAAATAACACTGGTATTCTGTTTATTCACATTTGAAAGAATCACAATTCAAAAGCCTCTTGTCAGATCGTTAGTAGCCTTTTAACCAAACCAAAATGACTTTGTTGTTCCTACCCTAAAATAAGCTTTTCACATTGCTCACATTCTCCCCTGGTGGCAATATTGCCACCCCTGGATCTTCCTGTAATCACCCGGTCCTGCTCTACTCCCACCTCTCTGGCCATCTCAGCCCCTTTTGAGAACTGCTGTTTCTCTGCCTGTCTGGTAAATGCTGGTGCTTCTCAAGATTACAGTCACATCAGTCTTCATAAGATTGTGCACAGATTCTGCATGTTTTTTTACATGTGAAAAAATTCACCTCCTATCTATGATTCTCTTGCTCTCTTTTGTAATTTTCTATTCCTGATTTTCATCTTTAACGCCAAGCTTTCCAGGTGGTTATATACTAAACTGTTAGTAGTTTATTCTAGTTAACTGCACAGGATTCAAAGAAAGTGATCTGCACAATTTATTTGTGTATGTGAATTAATCTATAATTATTAGTCTTGTCTATGCTCAATGTATACTGCTTTACATATATTATTCCATTGATCTTTTGCTTACATTTAATTTATTTTTGCTGGTATAAAATAAGAAGACATTTCATTTCCCCTATACAGATATTTCAAAAATGTGTGCAGAGATATATTTTTCTAATTATGTGGAAGATCTAGAAACAGCACCTTTACATTTCTCTAAACACATTTTGCTCTTTTCTAATTATTTGCTTCTGCTGAGTTCCTCAATAGAACATTTTTTAATAGTTTCTCCTTTTATTCTTCCCACTTTTACATTTTTGTTAACAGTCCATTATTCTGAACTAATAGAACTATTATTAGATTTTTCTCTGCTCTGTATCTTTTAAGAACTTTATATTTACCTTAGGCTTTAACATCATATTAACTATAGTGTCAACACTGCATTAAACTTTTTTTCTCTCCTGACTCCCAGCCTTTGAATACCACCGCCTTTTCATTCTGTGTTCTTTGCTGATTCAATTCTCCAGTAGTCAATTATGTTTATTGGCAATTTTTGGATAAGAATGAGGGTTGAAGACTATTTGGAATAAAAGACAGAAATAAGACACTATCTATCTCTCTGATACCTAGATGACAAGTTCTTTGGCTGTAGAATTGCTTTTCCTTTAAGGATCAAGTTGCTGGTCCTTAACCCCACATGTGTGTTAGTCTCTACCCAGGCGGGCTAAGAGACTCTGAGTTCTTTCTCCTCAACTGCTTCCTGGCTCTGCTGCTCTTACTCAGCCTGGGAATGATGAGCCCCACTCAAACACGACTCCCTGCACAGGCCAGCACAGCTACACAACATTCAGGGCATATTGTTAACCCCTGCTGCATTTCTAGCATTAACATCAGCTTTCTCTCATTGTTAGGGTTTTATGAAAATATATTTAGATCTATTGTGGGTCAAGGAAAGATCAAACACTTGAGCTCCCATTACCATTTTATGAAGAAACACATTTTAGGAAGTGTTTGTGTATAATTGGAATTAAGTAAACTCCCCCCGCCTCACTTAGCATTATAATGTCAGCAACATTTGAAGTTTTTCTCCTTCAAGAGCAAGATTTTTTAATGTGTGGTAATATTCAATAACAAAATCCTTATTACTATTACTATGATGTATGGAGGGCTTACTATGTTACAGGCACTGTGCCGAGCACTTTGTATTAGTTCATTAATCCTTATTGCAGCCCTATGTCATGGGTCATGCAAGCCTGTCATTTTGGATACATTCTAGGTGGTAATGATGGAGTCCGTGCCCTGATTTTTCTGTAACTTCCAAGGTTGAGTTTTAGCTTGGCTACTGTGGAGCTACAGAGCCTGTTCTAAGCCCCCGGAAAGATATACCACTGGTTCCTCAGAGCGGAAGGCTCCCCTTCTGTAGCTGTTGATCGGGCTAGAAATGATGGAGAGAAAAGGAGGTGCTGAGAAGTGACCACAACACCCCGTCTCTGCTGACCCCTCCCCTCTCCCCATGCTGTCTCCAGGGGTTTAACCAAAGGGTGGCAGAGTTCCATAGAAGCCCTCCCTGCTTTGCTGAAGTCCCCAGTCACCAAGATCAAGAGAGGCCCCATTTGGTACCAATCAGCAAACACAAACAGCTGCCCTGTGCTGCCGGGTGAGCTCACTGGGTGACAAAAATACTCTAAATCAGTCATAGCCTCATCTCCAACCCCATCCTTTTCCAAAGATATATCTACATCATTTCATTATTCAAAGTGCTGATTTGCTTATTTGGAGAAAACTGAAATGATAGAGCACGGGATGTTGACAATATGTTGGCTATAAGTTAAAGGAATATCGCAGAAGATGAACTATCTGCTTCTCCTTACTCCTCCACAAGCTCCTTGATGGATTTGCTCAGGGAGTCCCTGGGAAGGAGCTCTGCCTCTCCCAGGAGAAACCCATAGTGATCTCTGTGGGCCTCCTAGCCAAGAACCTCCTTCCTGCTCTGTCCCTCCCAGAGCTGAGCTCCTATCTGGACACAGGGGAAGGGTGTAAGTGGCTTCTCTCTAGTAGAACATACTGCACACGTGTAATAATTTCTCTGCTATTGTTTTGAAAATCACCAGGGCACTTGGGTAAAGTCTGGTTTTTCTTTACATTTCCCCCCGCTTTAGAAATAAGCAGAATATCTTGTAAGCAGCCTATAGTGGTCACTGACTGAATAGATTGAACATCTATCTTTCATGTTACTCAGTGTTTGCATGCCCATCCCAGTCTTTGTGGGCATACATGGTAGGGTGTTATGTGTATATGACTCACGATGAGAAAGATGGTCCTGGCACCCACACCTGTCACTTACATGGTCCAGAACGAGATTGCTCCTGTGTGCAGACTCACACACGCTATTCCATTGGATCAAGAGCATTTTGGAAGTCTAAATCACAATGTGAAAAACACTCAGTCTCTGGTTAGTCAAAGCCAACCCACCCACCCCCATCTGCACTCCCATCCTGCAAGTGCTCAGCCTTTAAAAGAATAAGCATTTAACGACTTTACCTTGGGTTCCAAACTAAGCAACTGGCCAGTTGGTTTTGCCTCCTGGAGCTTCAGCTACACCTTGCATCCCAGCTTCTCCTTCCCCACCACCCCTCCCTGCCACCCTGAAGGTTCTTTGACTTCTTAGGGCTGGTGTGAGCCAAGTAAACCTCAATTAGCTAATGAAGTGCCCAAGACCAACACCAAGACGGTCCCTAAGGACCAACCAAGTCATTAACCACCATCATCAGTGTAAAATTTACAACCTCTCCCACCACATGGAGTGTGGGGACGCTGTGAAGTTCTGCCAACGCCCTGGCTGACAGGTACACAGAGAAAGTCTGGCAAGTCAAAAAACAGAGTAAATTAAAAAGACACTTCAATCCATAGGCTCTGTTTACCCATGTCTTTCTCTAGTATCATAACATTAAGGTAAAAGGTCATTTCCCTACTGAAATATAATTTATATTTACCTTTTATTAAATAATTATGGCATGGCATGAAGTTAAATATTACAGAAGCTAATCAAAGGGGAATTCAAGAGAGAAAACTCAGACATGAGAATTTCGTCTTTGCTATACATAGAATATCTTAATCCTCCACTGGGAGTCATTCGGGTTTGCTTAAGGAGTTTAATAATACACATTTCAACTGTCACAGAATCTAAATCCCATTTGGATAATCCTTGAAAAACTTTCATCAATACCTTGAGATTTCATAATATTTCTCCTGAGAGCCTGGATCTTATGTGTCGTTTCTCACTTTGACTGCGGGCATAATATATCGGCTTGCTTATTTATATATCTGGGGTCCAACAAATAGATAAAAATTATAAACAACATGTGAAGGGTTCCTTTCTTTATTTTTTAAAGTAAGCTGCATTTAACTAAAAATATCTACTGGGAACCCATATTAAAAAAAAATAACTGGCTGGTGCCCAATATTAATTTTCCCAAAGGGATGATGAGACATATCAATTCTATATGATTCTTGTCTTCCTTCCTTAAAAGGAGGTGCAGGGACCAGATGATGTTTACCTCCTTATGTTTCCACTTCTGTGCCCTTAAAGAAAAAGGATGGGGTATTGCCTAACGTGGGAAGGAGCACTACTGCTTGACATTCTCAGCAGCGCGTCACACGCACAGCATTGACATCGCACGAGGACATCAGTGCCCTTGACAACAGGGCGCTAATCTCAAAAATGGCCACATCAAGGACTCCTGATGAGTAAGATGATGGATGGGGGGCAATCGGTACTCAGTCTGTCTCTGCCACTTTGGAAGGGTTAGTCAATCACACACCCTTGACCTGGATTGTAGTTATTCGTTCTCAGGTGTCTTCAGTTGAATCCTGGCATCATCAGGGAGTTTACGGGTAACTTCATTAATAGGCCATAACTAAATGTCTAGAAGCCCTGAGTGCTGCTGTGTTTTTGTGCATTTGTCTGCAAGAAGTTCCCTTGTTTTTTTAAAAAATAATTTTATTGGGGTCTCTTACAACTATTCTAACATTCAATACATCATCTGTTACAAGCACACATTTGCACACATGTTGCCACATTCATTTCCAAACATTTTCCACTTGAGTCCTTGGCATAAGTTCCTCTTAAAAAATAATAAAGCGGGCTGAGCCCTGGTGATGTAAGTGGTTGAGTGCGGGACTGCAGCCCATGGGCTTGGCAGTTCAAATCCAGCAGCGACTCTCAGGAGTGGCACTGGGTAGCACCCAGGACCGCCAGAGGCAGTGATGCCCATAAAAAAAATTAAATAAATAAACAAACAAAAGAAACCCTGGGACCTCCCTCAGGCCTCTGTAGCCAAACTCTGTTTGGGCTGAGCCCTGGTGGTGTAGTGTTTGTGAGCAGGACTGCGGCCCACTGGGACGGACGTTCAATTCCAGCAATGAGGCTGGGCCTCCTACTCCCACCACCGGAGAGCAGTGATGCCCAGAAAAAAATAAAATAAAGCTCCTCTTCCCCCCCCCCTTTTTTAAATGAATCATTTTATTGGGTACTCATATACCTCCCCTCACGATCCATACATGCATCAATTGTATGCAGGCCTCATTTGCACACTTGTTGCCATCTTCACTCTCGAAACATCCTCCCTCCACTCAGGCCCCCAGTTCTGGCTCCCCATATTCCCCTTCCTCCCTCCCCCCATGAACCTTAAATAATTTACAAATTGCTATTTCATATCATACACTGTCTAATGTATTTCTTAACTCAGTTCCCTATTCCCAGAGAGGAGGTTATATATGTAGATTCCTGAAATTGGTCCCCCCCTTTCTACTCCACCATCCCTCTGCCCTCCCAGTATCACAACTCCCATCACTAATCCTGAGGGAACATTTATCCTAAATTCCCCACGTTCCTGACTCCAGTGTACATCCCCTGTTCTAGCCAGACTTGTCTGGTGCATTATAGAGGGTGAGAGGAAGTAGTTGAGAACTAGAGGAAAGATACACATTTTGTTTTTACTACACTGTACTTTAACTGGCTCATCTCCTCCCTGCAATCCCTCTGTAAGAGGATATCACTTCACCTATTTGATGTGCTTTGGGTCACCAATCTTTACATGTCTAGAGGCAAAAACGACGGGACTGATGGTTCCAGGTGCGGGCCATGGGAGAAGGGGAGGAGGGGGAAAGGAGATGACATTGACCAGTCCAGGGATAAGGGCATATCAATTGTTCCAAAATTAGAGGCAAGGTGGATAAGAGAAGTCCAATAGGAATTGATCATGGATAATGTAACAGAGAGAAAAATATTGAAACCCAAATGGAGGCTAAGCATGATAGTAGGACAAGAAGAAAGTAAAAGGAAATAGAGGAAAGAACTGAGGGGTAAAAAGCCTTTATAGAGGTTTAAATACAGTCATGTACAGAGGTGCATATATTTATATGTGACAATGGGGGAAATAAATCAACAAACTTAAACATATAGGCTTAGTAGAACAGCAGATGGACATTGGACCTCCACTCAAGTACTTCCTAAAGCAAGAACACTTTGTTCTATTAAATTGGCACTCCATGATGCTCACCTTCCCTACCTGATCACTGAAGACAAATGTGTGCATAGGCAATAGTGATGAAGAAAGCTGATGGTGCCCGGCTATCAAAAGATGTAGTGTCTGGGGTCTTAAAGGCTTGAGTAAACAAGCAGCCATCCAGCTTAGAAGCAACAAAGCCCACATGGGTTAAACCCACCAGCGTGTGGCACCATGAGTTGTCAAAGGGATCACTTATCAAGGTTTAAGGAACTAAAAACCATAACATTGCATGCTCTCTTTCCTGATCTGATCACTGACGACAAATGTGTACATAAGCAAATGTGGTGAAGAAAGCTGATAGTGCCCGGCTATGAAAAGATATAGTGTCTGGGGTCTTAAAGCCTTGAGTAAACAAGAGGCCATCTAGCTCAGAAGCAACAAAGCCCACATGGAAGAAGCACATCAGCCTGGGTGACCACGAGGTGTTGAAGGGATCCAGTATCAGGTATCCCCTTGGTTTTTAACCAGGCATTCTAGCGGGTGTTCACAGAGCCCATGGTCAGAAATGATTCCGACCCACACATGTTGAGGGTCCCTGCATTCCTTCTATCTCTGAATTGCAATCATTCTTCAAGAGCAGGCAGCAATGGGCAGGAACCCTCATCTTTGCCTTTTAAGAACCAAAGCATTAAAGCAAACAAATAAACCCCGCAGTCCATACAAATGCCACATACACATGTCGAGCTGAAGTGGACTTTGGCAAGCAGAGAAGAAATCACACACCAGCAATACTTCCGTGTGCCCTTTGTCCAAGGAGAACTATGGCCACCTAGCACTGGAAGGCATTTCTATATACACAGACAATTCCTGTCCTCATGCCACTCATATTGCTTTGTTCCTCCACCTGGGCACCCTCCCGTGAAGTCCACCTCTTCTGTGCTATGATTTTGCCTTCCTGCTGCCCCTCTCTCCCGGCCTCTCTGTTTCTTCATCCAGTCATGTCTCTTCTACTCTCATCTCCAAGGGTCCAGCTTCCAAAAGAGTATGTAACATGATAATTCTAAGTCTTCCAGGTTCAATGTCTTAATTGGATTAGGTATTGTGGTGAAGAGAACGCTGGCCCTGGGTGGGGGAATCTGCCTTTGACTCTGACCCTGAACAACTCTGCCGTCTTCATCCAGCTACTGGGTTAGATAGGTTTGGGGCTATTTCTCGATTTAAAAAAAATAAGTCAGATTAACTGGCTTCTCAAGCCCCTTAGGAGTTCTTATACTTTTTGATTCTCAGACCATTGCTTATTTGGTGCAGTAACATTCTTCTCTGAAGAGGGGCAAGGCATGGGAGTTAAAAAAAAAAAAGCCTTACACTGTGGAATTAAGTTATCGTTCATTTTCGTGACATTCAAATTCCTCCCCACATCCCCTTGTCATAATGTAGCCGAAGTTCTGTCTTGCCCATTAGAAAGAGAGAGAAAAAAAAAACCGAAGAAGAACGAAGATAATAGAGGGCTAAGTTGTGAAGAGCTCGAACCTGTCTTGTGGACACAGGCATGAGAATACGAGCCGAGAACCAGTAGTGCACGAGTGAAAGATTAGACGGAAGCCTCTGATATTTAATTTTAAATGAAATATTAATTTAATATTTAATTATGCTTTGGTTTCCAGAAAAACTGCAGCAGCAAGACAGATTGTTTGAAGAAGGGAGTAATATACATGGTTAAGGAGACAACTGTAAAAATTAAAGATAAATTTCAAGGGTAAGTCTAAATGCCACAGTGGAGCCGTTATGAATATGCTGGCGCTCTCTGTAATGTGTACTTAGGATATTCTAGCCGAGAGCACCGGGCCATTAAGGGGCTGGGATGTCTCCAGTGACAGAACAGCCCCTATTTGGGGGCCTCCAACGGAGATATCATTCCTTGGACTCAGCTGAAGGATGTGTCGGAATTTCACACATGGTGGGGGCCAGGGACCTTCTGTAAAGCTGCAGGATACCAAGAGAACCATCGGTTCAACCTGTTTCCAGTCTGAGATCGGAACAATGGTTCTCAGGCCAGTTTTTGATGGTCGAAGTGGGTATTTTTAACTAAAAATCAGATTCATTTCGTAAACGGGATTTTTCCCTTTTTTTCCTTCAGGGTAATGCTGTGAGAAAAAAAGGTGCAGAATCGCGGAGTGGATGGGCCATTAACATTTGAGATCGAGCTTGCACATCTGTGTGGTGCAGCTTTATGAAGGAGACCCGCTCGCTGGGGACCCCCATGCCCTGCGCCAGGGCGGGGGCAGGGGAGCGGAGGCTTGGGGCCCAGTTCAGGGGCTTGTGAAAACCCAGACTTCTCTGTGTTCACCCAGATGCTGCCTTTTCTCGGCTATTATCCTGTGGCGAACACTCTCCCTCCAATAATGAACAAGAGGATGTCCTCGCATACACTGGCTTGGCTACGGGGAAAGCTAGAAAGGGCTCTGTAGAGGAGGTTCAGGCACCGCAAAGGCTTTGTTTCAATGTCTCAGATGTCGGTTTTGTTTCTGTGCCTAAACTCAACCGCTCCTCTGGAGAGGCGCCTACTCGGTGCACACCTGAGCACGCAGTCGGCCTCTGCGGCCCCTTCCCGCTTCCATGGAAGAGCTGCTGCCCCTTCACCCTGCACTCTTGGGTTGCCTTGGTTTACCCTTCTGCGGGTGGGGGGCCCGGAGGGGGTCGGGTCTTTTGAGCAGAGTCCACTTTGTACAGCAGAGAAGAGGGTGCGTCACACAAGTCCACTGCCAATCAAAGAGGCCCACACTTATTGCACCATACTCGGGGTCCACCTCCACCCCCCCACCCTCCGCCACAGGAATTTATTTTCAGCTGGAGATTGGCTATGCAGCCAGGTACCATTTCACGTGTGCATTCAGAGGGAGCATTGAGTGTCTCACGAGGGGAGTTAGAGAGCTGAGGCGAAGCGTAGCCTCATAGCCTGCCTGCACATCGGGATGGAACCGCTGGTGTCCTTTCTTTCTTTTTGAGAAATTTGCATTGTGGTTTAGGTCACAGTTTACCCAGCAAGTCAGGTTCCCTTTAACAAGTCTAGTGCACAATGTCCCAGACGCTTTCACGGTTTCCCCAATGTATCTGCTTGGCCACGATTTCCATTCTTTCACTGGGCCCCCTGCATGTAACTTGCACTTCCGCTTCTCACATTTTCATCTTTTTTAAAAGATTTCATTTTACTGGGGGCTCTTACAGTTCTTATCACTATCCACATTTATATCTATTGCGTCAAACACATCTGTACATATGTTGTCAGCTTCTCTCTTTTTTTGATCATCACCTTTTTTGTTGTTATCGTTTTACTGGGGGCTTGTACACCTCTTATCACAATCCATACACACGTACATTGTGTCAGGCACATTTGTGCATTTGTTGTCATCATTATTCTCAGAGCATTTTCTTTTTACTTGAGCCATTGGTATCAGCTCCTCATTCCCCCTCCCCCTTTGCACTCCCTCCCTCACAAACCCTTGATAATTTATAAATTATCTTACTCTGACTTACTCTGACCGATGTCTCCCTTCACCCACTTTTCTCTTGTCTATCCCCCAGGAAAGGGGTTATAAGTAGATCCTTGTGATCCATTCCCCCTTTCTACCTCACTTTCCCCTTTCCCTCCTGGTATCTCTACTCTCATTAGCTGTCCTGAGGGGTTTATCTTTCCTGGTTCCCTGTGTCTTAGGTCTTATCTATACCAGGGTACATCCTCTGGTCTAGCCTAACATCTAGAGTTGGGATCATGATAGTGGGGTAAGCATTATAGAACTAGAGAAAAGTTGTATGTCTCATCATTGCTATACTGCACCCTGATCCTTCTGGTCAGCATCTTTTCCAAAACATTTTCTTTTTACTTGAGCCTTCATTTTTCAGCTCCTCATTTTCCCACCTCTCTCCTGCACCCTCCCTCCCCTTTGTCCCCTTGATAATTTATAAATTCTTCTTTTTTCCCCAAGGGCAATGTAACCAAGAGGAATTACCAAAACCTGAATGAAGGCCAAACATTGCTAATGGGATAGGAGAAAAGTAAAAGGAAGTAGAAAAAAGAACTAGGAGGACATTGATTGATGGCTAAATACAGGCATGTGTATAAGTAGGTGTATTTATATATAATGAAAGGGGAATAGATCTATGTACATACGTTTATGTATAAAGTAGTATGGCAGCAGATGGATATTGGACCTCATCTCTGTTTTCAGAGTGAATGTTGATCCTGTGGTTTCATCAGGTTGATTATGTAAGAAAGCAATTCACTTATGGGTGAGATAGTATCTTTCAAAACCCTATCTGTCATTTGCCTGAAAGGTGGCCCCCAGTAATGGTCTCAGGATATCAGAGGGCATTGCTCTCTAGGGCTCCTCTAGTCCCTATTGGTCCAGGGGCTCTGGCCTTGTTTAGGAATTTAAGTTTTGTTCGACATTTTTCTCCCATTCCACCTTGGTATCTTCTATTATGTCCAGGGTCAAATTATTAATAGTGGTAGCTGGGCACCATCTAGTTATTCTGATCTCAGAATAACTACTAGGCCTGTGGATTGGGTTATTCTTGGAGTCTTTTTCCAGGTGAGGCAGGCTTCATCATGATCCAAAATGGCAGCCAGTCCCTCCACTGTGCCATTCTCTAGACAGTCTCTACCTGTACACTCATTATCAGCTGAAGTCGAGAGGACAAAGGAATACCTGCAAAACCAAGAACCCTGGGTACTGCTAGTTAGTGGAGCTTATTGCTGTTAGGGGCCACCAGTTGGGTTGAGGCTCATTGTGACCCTGTGGACTATGGAGCAAAACAATGCCTGATTCTGTCCCAGCTCCACAATTGTCCTTGTCGGGGTTTTGTTGTCATTCGCTCCCACCCCCCTCCCCCACCCCAGGCACTGCCAGGTCTTTGTGGAAAACACTGAGAGGGGAACATCTGGAGAATCTCTTCCCCTGCTGAGCTCAAATTGGCAAAAGAAAGAGGAGAAAGAGCCTTTTGTTTGGTGAACTATCTTCTTATCCCTAATCTCTGAATTCTACAGCAGCAAGCTGTACTTAAACCAACCACGGTTGAAGGAAAATAGTCCTGTGAAGTCACATGTCAAGAAAATATGTTGTTTTCAGAGCTTCGGTGTTGTTTGGGCTGCACTTGGCAGCAGTAACCTACGGGACTTGATCACTCTGTTTTGGCTCATTATACCAGGTTCATTTATATCTCATAGTCTTGAGTTCACTATAATGATACATCCTTGTGTACAAGAATGATCAGTGGTTGGGCCATGAACCACAGGGTGTGTGGGGTGTGGTAGGGTCAGAGTTGAGGGAACAGAGGTATTTGCATTTCCTTCCAGAAAGACTCCACTTAAAAATAAGGACTTACAATGTAGCGTGTTCTCGGTGTAAGCCGCTTCCTCTCATAACAACTCCCCCATATCTGATGTTCTTCACAGGTCAGAAGCTGCACCACAACCTCATGAGTCAGGCTCAGGGTTTTCCCAACTCACCTACTGGTTTCATGGAGAGAGTCCCAGCCCCTTGTCCTGCTCCAGTCCAGACCTGAAAGAGCATGTTCTGTATATCTGGAATAAGGCCAAGCATGACTCTCATGATTAGCCAAATTAGGGAGACACTTACAGGTAATAGTATAATTAATGACACGGTTTTACAGATGAGAAAAATAAGACTCAGAGAGATCATGAGGCATAATGAAAGAATGAAGACCAAGAGACACTACAGTCAGCATAAGTAGGTAATCTCCTGGCTCTGGAGGGCAGTGCGTTTTTTCTTAGATTCCCATCTTGCCTCCACAAAAGCTCTCCCTAGGTTTCAAGTTTTCCATGCCTTGAGAAATCAACATAATTTCTTCCACTTCCCCATCTAAGCTGGCTGAATGCATTGTCCAGACTGAGAGTCACCTCTTATCTCTGAGCATGGCTATGCCGTCAGGTGCTGGCTATGGGGTGAGAGCAGTTGGTTCCCAGGATCTCAGTGTGCTTCAGTGACCCAGGCTGGCTGGAAATGCAAGAGACCTTTGTCTTCAGAGGGAAAAGCCATGGTTCTCCCAGCTAGGCAAGTTTAGGACTCAGCTGAGAGTTAGAGACACCCCTCTGGACTGCAAAAGTCATTGGTTTTCCAGCCTTTATACTCCAATTCCAGATCTGAAATGCGAAAGGGGTGCCGGGGAGCTGTGTCTCACTCATGATGCCCTGTGTGTATCAGCATGAAACTGTGCTCGCTAGGCTGACTTTTCTGACATCACCATCCCTTTCTTTGGGCTAGCAGCCAAGTGCACCAGCTATTTGTACCCCTACGATTCCTGATTGGTCCAGCTATGAAACAAAACATCCCTCTAGTTCTTTAACGCTCCCTCCCCCTACTATTATGACCCCAGTTTTACCTTACATGTCTGGCTAGACCAGAACATGAACCTGAATACAGATAAGAGCTCTCAACACAGGGAATCCAGGACAGATAAACCCCTCAGGTACAAGAATGGAAGTAGCGATACCAGAAGGGTAATGGGAAGGTGGGAGAAGAAGAGGGAGAAAAGGTGAATGGATCGACATATAACTTCCCATCCATCTCCCAACCAGGAGACTAAGAACAGAAACGTGGGTGAAGGGAGAAAGCAGATAGTGTAAGATATAAAAGCACTAATAATGTATCATTTATTACGGGGGTCACAACATAAGGGAGGGAGAGACTACCAAAGGCTAATACCAAAGGCTCAAGTAGAAAGAAAATGTTTTGAAAATGACGGTAACATATGTATGTACAAATGTGCTTGCTACAATTGATGTATGGATGGTTATAAGAGCTGTAAGGGCCCGACTAAAATGATTTCTACATATAAAACACATTCCTGATTGGTGGAGCATCTTTTCATGTTGGTGGCTGCCAATCCAGTGGGCAATAAGGAGAAACCACCGTGCTATTTCCTCTGGGGGCTGAAGCTCTCCACAAGGGGAGAGTGCAGCTTCTCTCCACCTATGTTGATGATGTGGACCCAGGGATGGCAAGGCAGGAGTTCTTATACAGGGAGCGCCCGCCCTGCCTCCTGAGTGGTCCAGGGCTTACATTTCTGTTTTCTTCTCTTGGGAGAAGTACACATCACTGAGTCTCTCGACTCCCCGCCCCTCACCGTCCCCCAGGTTCTTCTCAGAAGCAGTCTTTGTAAAGAAGCGTCACTGATTCTCTTCTTGAAAATGTTTTCTTTGTATCTAAAAATGTGAGCTTATGAATAGGTGCCATTTTGCTCTTTCGATATGTGACATTAGTCTTCATACATCCTTTGTTGAAATTTGTAACAAAAACAATTTAGTTGTATTAAAGGAGCCCCGGTGGTGGTATAGATGAGGCGTTGGACCACAAGGCACAAGGTCAGTGGTTACAAACTTAATAATTGTTCCTCAGGAGAAAAATGAAGCTATGAGCTCCTGCACAGACGGGCAACCTTAGACAGGCTCTGCAGGGGCACTCTGAGCTGGAAGCCACTCAATGGCAATGGGTTTGGGTATCATCGCTTTAGAAAATAATAGCTACAGGTGAGAAAGATGAAAGGGAAAAAAACACATTTAAAATATACTACCCTGAAGCTCTCACGATGAATGCCTTAGTGTTTAGGCTTCCATTCCTTGCTTGTTTCTTCGTTTGTGGCACAACTATTAATTTTTCTACAGATCTTTAAAAATTGGAGCTCACAGTGCATATATTTTTAGGTTTCTTCTCAATTTATATCTTGGTTGTACGAGACACAATTATCCATCGACAGCATTACTTTTAATGTCTAAAAAGTGCTTCAGTGTAAGGATATCACATTATTTATTTAACAAGCGCCTTAATGAATGCTCAAAATGTTTTCAATTTTTCACTTTTATACACAGTGATCCAACGAATCAGCGTCGTGCCAACTCCGACGCGTTCCTGGGCATGCATTTCTAGACCCGAATGGCTGGGTCAAAGTGCACACACATTTTTCAGACTCGGGACGTCAAGGTGCCCTCCTGTAACCATTTACATCCCACACCAAGTGCTGCAAAGTCCCCACTTCTGATCTTAGCAGCCAGAGTCTTTGTACTCAGTGCAAACATCTTTGCCAACTTCTTAGCAGGGGGAAAAAATGTTATCCAGTGGCAACCTTCATTTGCATTTATTTGATTATTAATGTGGCTGGAATTTTAAAATCTGTTTATTGCTTAATTGTATTCTTTACAGAATTAACTCCTGATGATCCAGGCTGCATTTCTATGTAGGGACAGGCTTTTTATTCTTCATCAGTTGCACATCTAAACTTCACTGCTGTGTCCCCAGTGCGTCAAAGAGTGCCTGACAATTCGAATGAATAAACGGATCTTGAGCGGCATAAGATCCTGTGTCCTCTACAACAAAGATGCTCCCGGTTCATCATTTTCTCAGACTCTAAGGCATGGGGTCGGGGGGGCCTGGACCATGTCTCGTGATGTGCTGTCCAACCCCTTGCTTTGCAGAGTCTCTTTGAGTACCAATGTTAGCCAGGCTCATGGTTACCTATTTTTCTGGAGCTGTTATCTTGTGGAATACCTATTTATTTTTCATGAAGTGAGTTTCATTTGAGAATATTTCAGCTGATGGTGTGAACTTACAAAGCGAACATTTTTTGTCAGCTGCTTAATTGGCTGTGCCAATACCATCTGTTAAACATGCCATCTTTCCCACAAGGACCTGAGAGTGAGGTTTCCTCACCTACACCAACACTTAGGTATCTACACGCTGAATGGAGGTGAAAAGTGCTTACCTTTCAATGCTCTTCTGGTTCCTGATGTTCCTCTATGTTCCTACAAAGCTCCATATTCTTTTAATGACTGAAACTTTGAAAAACAGGTTTTAACATCTGGCGGGGCAAAGTCCTTCCATTTTTTAGGATCAGATGACCTATTTTCCCACTTGTACATTTTCAGGTGAATTTTTGTCAAGTTTCCTCCAAACATTCTTGTTGGTATTTTGATTGGCATTGTGTTCAATGCACTCATTAATTGACATCTTTACAATATTAAATCTTCCCACCTCTCTGCCAGCTGGAAGTATTTTGTCCTTCCTCTGAACTCCCTTAGCACTTTATACCTTTTAAAAAATCACTTTCTAAACTATACCCACCCAATTTTTCAAACCTGAAACCTGAGAGTCATCCCCTTCCCTCCCCTCCCCAACCTTCACCCCATCCAATCAATCATCAAGTCCCGTCAGTGCTACCTCCTAAATTTCATCTACCTCTGCCTGTCCCCACAAACAGCTCTCTAGTCCAAGCTGCCATCATTCTGGCTCAGACCACCACACTGGCCTTGAACTGACCTCCCAGCCTCCACCCTTCTCCTAAGCCATTCTCTCCACTGCAGCCAGAGGGGCTTTTTAAGAGGCAAATCCAATCAAGGCACTTCCCAGCTTAAAGATACTCTAAGAGATCCCCATGGCACTTGGAAAAGAGTTCAAGTCTTGATGTGACCTGGCCCCTGTTCTCCCATCTGGCTGAAACCCAACCTTCTCTTGAATTCACTCTTTCTACCCCGTTCACAGACCAAACCAAACCAAACCATTTCCATCGAGTCAATTGCAACTCAACCCCCACTTCTGTCGGGTTTCTGAGACTGTAAATCTTTACCTGGGCAGACAGCCTTCCCTCTTCTGCAGAGCAGGCCAATGCCTATCCCACAGCCCCAGTGGTCTTCCAAAGCATCCCATGCTCCTTCCCACCTCGGGGTCTTGACACATACTGTTTCTTCTGTCTGGACTGTTTTTGGCCTCCTCAGTCATCTCAGTTTAGGAAATAAGATGCCCTTGGTATACAGTCCTAAGAACCAATTCAGTGTTTTTGTATTTGTGGACATTTGTTATTCACTGTTCAAGCCTGTCTCAATGATAACAACAACAACAATAATATTCATAACAAGAACTTGGTAAATACTCTACTAAGGCAGGGATCAGCCTCCCATCCAATGTCTTACAGCTAGAGGTATGCTAAGTTTGAATCGTACCCACTCCTATGAATCGATTGTTAAATTTTTAAGAATTTTTCAAGCCAGTTACACCTCAATGTAACGAAAGCAAAAACCCTCGCACCCGGGCCTGTGCATGGGGAACATGGCGACATTGTCTCGGGCATCATTGCACTTGGATCCAGTGCCCATGCAAGTAGCAGTCAAGAAATAAAATGGTACATTAAGGTCTCTTTCAACTGTTAAAAAGCTTAGGTACCACTCTGGGGGACTGAGGTGAGCCTGATGCAAATATTTCCCATCCCATTATGGGCATGTGAACCGTGAACGAATAAGGATGAGCAAAGAAGCATCGATGCATCTGAAGTACGGTGAACATGACAAAGTGCTTCAGACTGCGAGGGAACAAACAAATCTGTACCGGAGGATCTATAGCTAGAATGTGCCCTAGAAGCAAGGATGGTGAGACTTTGTCTCACTTGCTTGGGAGAAGAGGGACCGGTCCCTGGTAATGGACGTCATGCTTGGTCAAGTGGAGGATCAGAAGAAAAGATGAAGACCTCAATGAGATGGAGTGACACAGCGGTTTCAAGAATGAGCTCAAGCGTCGTAACACTTTGGGGGTGTTGTAAGACCAGTTGGTGTTTCCTTTTATCAGTGGGGTTTCTGTGAGTGGGATACAGCCCAAGGGCAGCTAACAATAACAAAAAACGTTTATAATATAGAAACCCATGATCGGCAAGCCACTTGCCCTGAGCCTCCGTTTTCTCATCAATGGAAATGGAAGCTTGATCCTACGGTGTTCAAAGTCTCTTCAACTCTAAAATTCTTCAACTCTTAGAATTGTCACACTTGTACTACATAGCGTCTATTCTTTTTGTGGTTTCAATTTTGCCGGGTACCATGCTGACAAAAACCTTGGCTCACAGCCTCCTCTCTTCTGTCTGGAAAACTCTTACTTTGTTTGTAAAATGTAATTCAAGTGTTACCTCCCTTATGGAGTCTTCACTGATTCCTCAAAGGAAGGCAGTTGCTGCTCAGTGCCCTACAAGAGTCTTTGTTTTTACATCTATTATGGGACTTAACCTAATTGTTGTAATCTAGAAGGGTCTATATCCCCTTTTAGAACTGTAAGCTGCTAGAGGCATAATGATTTATTGATTTTATGCCTTGAGCATAATTTCTAGTGCATGCTTGTTCAATTAACATAGGGATTACACCAAGGCCTGGGTCCTACCTTCAGAGATTCAGATTTAATTGGTCTGGGATCCTACCTAGGCATTGGTGATTTAAAGTGCAGCTAAGGTTGAGAGCCTCCACTTTCGGAGGAAGTTGACACATGTACACACACACACACACACACACGGACAACCAGACACTCGCATGGATGCGCATATACACACATTGCACATGCCCAGAAGATCCACTCTCTATAGTCACACTGAGTACCAAGATCATTCTTCACTTCCACAGAGAGGTTTGGATTAGTCCTAGCATGGTTATAATACTGACCGGTCTTTTCTACCACCATACACAAAGCGTCTGAAAAACCAGAGGTGTCAGAAAGACTCTGTGTAAAATGTATGCTAGAGGAAGGCCTCGCCTTCATCTGTTTTCAGGGGCAGCCCTCTCCCCTGGCTTCTTCCGGCTCCACTGATGACTTCTGTTCAGTTTTTGTCACTTTGACCCCTTAGCCTCCTCAGCCTACATGTAGGTGATGCTCTCAAGGGCCCATCTTCACATGTATCCTTTCCTTGATGCACACTCCCTTCAAGGATAATCTTCTCTAGCCCTAAGCTTAGATTCTTTGGGCCAATATGTGGATTGCTCCATGTTTAACATGCTCAGTACTGTTCTGTTCAAGCTCCCTACCCCATTGCCTGTCTTTTGTGCTTCATATCTGCCCTCACTTCACTCCAGATGTACTGGCCTTTTCCCTCTTCCCGGATGATACTAAGCTCATTTCCATTTGGAGGCATTTGTCTTCCCATTTTCTCTTCCTGGAATACTCTTACCACAAATGCTTTGACTCTCCGGGAACATGTTCTAATGAGCATCAGCAAATAAGACAGAAACACAACACTGAGATGGCCCAGTAAGGGAGGAAAATCTATGTGGATGGAATCAGGGGAGAATGGAAGAAGAGGACAGAAATAAAGAAGGTAACAGGACTGGATATTTCTATGGCTGGGGCCTTCGTATGATTCAGTCCTCTGCTCTGTGTCCTTCCTCAGAGACACCTTCCTTGACCACCTTTTCCAAAGCGCTCCCTCATTTTCCAGTCCCTGTCTCTAGCTGATGATGATCAAGCACTGCAGCCTTCAGGATAAACTGCAACTCAATGAAAAGAAGACCAAAATCCTCACAACTGGAACAATAGCCAACATCATGACAGGCAGAGAAAAGATTGAAGTTGTCTAGGATTGCATCTTGCATGGATCCACAATCAATGCTTATAGAAGCAGCAGTCAAGAGACCAAAAGACGCATTGCAGTGGATGAATCACCTGCACAAGACCTCTTTAAAGTATTGAAAAGGAAGACATTTACTTTGAGGACTAAGGTGTGTCTAACCCAAGCCATGGGATTTTCAATCATCTCACATGCATGTGAACATTCAACACTGGAAAAAGACAAGCAAAGAAACATTGTTTTTGAATTATGGGGCTTGAGGAGACGATTGAAAAGTACCATGGAATACCAAAAGAACCAAAACATCTGCCTTGGAAGAAGTACAGCCAGAATGCTCCTTAGAGGCTAGGAGGGTGAGACTTTGTCTCATGTGCTTTGGACGTATGATGAGGAGAGACCACTCTCTTGAGAAGGACATCATGCTGGGTTATGTACAAGGGCAGTGGAGAAGAGGAAGACTCTCCATAAGATAGATCCACACCGGGGCAGGAACAATGAGCTCAAGCATAGGAACTTTTTAAGGCTAACCCAGGACAGTGTTTTGTCTTATTGTATGCAAGGTAAAGTGACTAGACACCTCACCTTTTAGCAATTTAACAACAACACCCCACGGAGTTTTAAAATTAAAATGAATATATTACAATACTATTTTTGTGTTCTATGAAAATTTTGTTGCTCCATATAGACCAATTTTTTCATCAAGAACTCCCCTCTGCCCCCCTCACCCCACCCCAGTCAATGGTGTTCTGCTTAAAATCTGATCACTTTAGCATCAAATCACCACGAGTCATAATTGACTTGATGACAATGAGTTCTTTTTGGCGTATCTTCTTTGTTAATTGTCTCCCTATTTAAAGTGGGAGTGATATGAAGATGAGAACTTTATTTTACCAGCTTTTAGATCCCCAAATCTAGACCTATGCCAGTCCATTGTAGGCATGGTAGGCAGTCCATGGTAGTAATAATAAACTAATACTAGTTCTAATAAATGAACACATGGGTGAAAAAGCTGTACTTCTTTGGGAGTTAGAGGAGTTAAATTGCTTATTACTGTTTCAATAGGACCTTCCATAGATCCACAGAAAATTCAGCCCACATGTGCCTATCTCAGCAGAAAAAAGTCAAAGACAAAATTTTAAATAATTTCTCTTTGATATTATCCTCTTCCATGTACTCTTAATTGCTATCTCACTAGATATTTATACTTCTTGAGAATAAGAGGCTAAGTCCAAATGACAAAAAAAACTATACTAAAAATAATTATTTAAAAATTTTCATGTCTGATTTTTTCCACTTAGACTACATATTTTCTCTATACCCCTTATTTCCTTTTTCAGCTTACCCTTTTCTGATTGAACTTTGTGCCTTCAGTTTTCCTCCTACTATTTAATCTTCATATCAACAGTTACTGTTTTTACTAAGACAATTTATTTACATGAGAACCCTCAATGTGTTTTTATTTCTTGCCAAAGCCAGTTCACATGGCTATGCAAAGCTTTACATTTGTAAATTCCTTTCCTTCCACATCTAGCTCATGGAGTCCACATTCTGATTCAACCCAAGGTACTTGGCCATCACTGTTGAACAAGCTCCTTCTTGATTCTCTGTCCACATGCACATTTGATTCTCTGTGCCTTTCCACATGTGACTTTTCCTGTAGTTAGAAAATTCTCCTCTGTTCTCTTTGGCCTTCCTAATCCTCCCCATCTTTAAAAACCTTCCTCAACTTCCATCTCCTCCTTGGAGCCTGGCCCTACTCCTCCATCCCACACTGAAACTTTCATTCCATTCACTGCAAATGCCAAACATCTTGAATTTACTGTTTCTCCAAATGTTCTATGGCCTCCTCTAATGAAAATTTCTAAATTTTCAAATAGAGAATATATCTTGAATTCTATCTCTACTGGGGACTCATATCTATTGACATTCAATAATTACTAGAGTAACAGGTGCCCTCCTCTTTCAAAGACCTGCAAAATAAGTCACGAGGAAACATCATTGGCAAAAGGTATCTTGAATCCATTCCAAGAGATTTTAATGATAGCAAGCAACTTGGTGTAATTATTTTATCTAGTTGCTTGAACAAAAGACTATCCAGCAGAATTCTAGAAGAGCTGCCTTTGTAAGAGTGTATGCCTGAAATGAACTGCCACGACCATCTCTCAGGCCATGCAAAACCTATCTAAGTAAAATACAAATTCAGAATTGAGTCCACATATCCCCCATTGGTTGTGCTTTCCTCTAGGTCACTATTCTCACACGAGTAGCAATACCCAAGAAACTAGAAGGATTATAAAGTGTAGACACCTTCTCCCAGGGAGCCAGTCTCCCTGGCAGCCAGAGTCTCTCTCACTTACCTGTGTAAATGAACCTGCCAGGGGCTCCTTTGCAGAACTGTTTGGATTTATAAGATAATGTCACTTCCACCACTCCAGGGATGTGTCGAGGAGGAGTTTGCACTCTAATGGCATGTGGAGTGATCAGCTGAGGAATGAACAGGGGGGAAGAGGGATTTCTTTTAGACAAGTCATCACAGAAGAGGATACTGGGCTCTAGCCTGAACTTGTCCTGCTCCAGAGAAACTGGCACACTCACTGGGCTCCATTCACACTCTTAAAGCTTATCTCTCTCTCTCTTTTCCTCTGACATTCTCTTTTAACCCAACCTAGGAAAAGAGCAAGCAAGGTTTTTTCTCTTGTAGTGCTTATGATCTCACGTAACAATGTGGCAATTTCCAAACCCAACTAGCACTATTATCTTTTGGTAAAATATTTTGCTGTTTTTCTGATTGTGAAAGTAAAACACACCCAATTTAGAAAATTGAGAAATGATGGAAAAATATCAAGACTATATTAATATTTCACAACCTAGAGTAAAAATATGACTATTTTGGTGTGTGTCCTCAGTATATTTCCCTGTGGATGCTTGTTGCATAGTTAAGCAATACATCCACAGGCACCGTTGTCCTGATTTTTTTTCACTTAGCATTATAGTGTAGGCATTTTCCCTCCCATGTTATGAATATTTTTCAAAACACACTCCTTTGACAGTGGAATTATATTCTTTCACTTATGTAGTCATTCTCCCATTGTTCAATACTTAGGACAATTTAATGTTCCACCATTATGAATAATAGCAATGCAAGGAATATTTATCTTTTTAAAGAATCTGATCTCTGTAGTCAATCATGACATGCGAGTCATTTTTCCTTGCTTCTCTGCTCATAGTAGATACTCAACAATGCTTCCCATGCTCTAGGACTGACTGATCCTCTCAGAATAGAAAAAAAAACACCTTTGGGACAAGGCAATCAGAAAAGCAAGTGGCCTGTGCCTACCTCACTCCATACCAGCATGGTCCCAAACACCACTTGGAGACCATCAAAGAAGTTATCCCCAATGATGATGACCATGGCTCCTCCTGTGGTCCAGCCTTCACTTGGGCTGATGGCTTTAATGCAGGGGGTGGCTAAGAAGATAGGAAAGGAAATGTCAGTTCTAACCATCCATGGTGGACGTTTGGAGTTGCTGGGATTGGCGGCTCTTGAGAGCTGTTTGTCATTCCAAAGAGTTCAAGCTGTGCTTTGTTGACTTGCCAACCTTCCCTAATTGGCTGTTGGTTTTCACCAGCCATTAAAACCTAATGAGTTGGCCATTATGTATGAAAAAGTGAAACACTTAGCTAATTGTGCAAAGACTGTTTATAAAACTATGTTGTTTTTCCCATATTTTTGTTAGTTGATCACACTGGAAACGTGTAAATCCCTTTTCTCTCCCCACCTCCTCTGGCCCAGACTATAAGATGCAAAGGTTTACAGGGCTTGTTAAGGTGCTCGGGAGAAAGAAGGAAAAATCAAAATCCATCTTCGCTTAAGATTCCTCCCCCAACCCTGGCCCCCAGCTCTATCAAGAGACAATTTCTAATCACTTTATTAACTTTGTAGGAAGAATTTTCCCCCCATTCTTCCATATGTTCAAGGCCTCTGGACTTTACATCCCAACAGGAACCCAATCTGGTTTTCAGGCCATAACTAAAGTCAATCCATCACTCCATTTCCAAAGTTGACAGGGTCAAAGGTGGAGGAGGACTTTGGCAGGACTCCAAAAACATGAGCCTCCTTTGAATAGCCAGTCAATCACATCCAATCAGTCCGGGGAAAACTGGATGGGTTCCTAGTTCTCAACCCTGGGATTTTCTTCTCCCCTTTCAGTGCCCACTGTAGGAGAATTAACACCACTCCAAATTCTTTACTGATTCAATCATTTTCTTTCAGTTCATTAATTCTTATTTGAAATGATACAAGACATGTTTTAAAGGCTGAGTTAAAAGGGAGGGGGGAGGGACAACCAGTGGGTAGCATACAACAAAACATCATGCTAAAACAGTTGTCTAGATTGGCCATTTATCCTGTATTTTAATGTCTTTGTATACCAGGGAGCTGGGGACTATGGAAGAAATGGGAAGAACTAAGGTGGAATTCACTTTGTTTTGTCAGTTGTCTTAATTGATATATTTTAATGTTTTGGAACAACTTGAAGTTTAACAGTTACTGGTATTTCTAATTACCTTAATGCACTTGGAAAATGACCCAGAGCAGACCATGATTTCTTCTTGTCCAAGCAAACAAAAATCAATTAGTGTCGGTTTCATTCTGCACACTGTTTTGTTTTTGCTCACAATTTGTTGAAGGGCACATCTGACACTTACTCATACCCGTCTAGCACTGTAATGTTCCTGTTTAACTAAGATGTCATGAGCTTACATTTGCCTGAAATGCCCATCTAGCACAAAGGAAAACACAGAACTGAATGGAAGAGACGGTGAGACATGGGGACCTTGGCATGGGCTGGGTCGATTGAGGGGCTTACAGCCACTCAGGCTGGAGCCAGCAAGAATTCATAACTTCATTTCCAAGTTCACATGGTTTTGAACACTTGCAACACTTTATCACAGACAGACATTTGAAATTCAAACAGGGAAATCCATGGAAGACTTTTTTTTCCTCTACCATTTTTGACTCCCACAGCCATACCTTCTGAAGGATCGAGTCTTCTTGCTCTCCGTCCATGCTTAGAGTTGTTATGAACAAACATGTTGTCAGAGACAGCTAGCACATGTCCATCCACATTCACGGTTGTGGACAATACAACCTGTGTGTTACCAAAAAAAGGGAGGGGGAGGGGATGATCAGTGTGTTAGTTTCACATAAAGTAATTAATATGCCAGAATTACTTTTGGCCAGACTCTCATATGATGAATGAGATATGGAGTAGAACTTGGGATAAGGCCATGTTCTAGGCATCTCTACTGAGTGTTCTCTTGACAATCCTTTGGGGAAGAGAGGCTGCCCTCCTCTGTGTGTTGCCATGTGTTGTGTTCAAACACTAGTCATCTGCCTATTGTTTTTAGAAACCTTATTCTCTATCTAAAGGACCTGGACAAGCATTCCTAATGATTCTTAACAGGAACCAATTGTGTATGATCAGGAAACCAAGATCTAAACACCAACTTGAAGATTGCTTTTCAGCCATTGTTCTTCTGATATGACCTAATCCAAGCCCAGGCTTCCAGATGCTGGCTAATTATTGTGTGCGGTGTCCCTGCCCATTAGTGAGCAGTAGCAGAGATGCACAAGCTGTTGGCAAGAATATGAGGTTGCCAGAATTCAAGGTTGAACAGACAGGACATTTAGTCTCTAATCTGAGTAAAGGCAAGAAAGGGGTGCGGAGTGGTTCAAATGGAGTGGATTTGGAGATAAATAGGCATCAAATCTTAGTTACACTATGTTTTAACTTGTTAAGCTTCCCAAAAAGAAGTCTTATCAGTATAATACAATTAGCTATGGTTTCAGACAAGGCTTTTTTGAGGATACAACGTGTTAATAGTGCATGGAAGGCATTAAATACAGAGTCCGGTGGGTGACTAATTCGCATGAGTTCTCCTACTTGCCTACCCCCATCTTGTTTAATCAATCAATAAGACGGATGACATAAATCATCAAATCTTTCTGGATGGGGTTCTGTAAAAGAGGACTCTGGGGGCTAGCTACCAAAAGTTAAAAGACATGAATCCTACTCTCAAAGAACTTACTTTCAAGTTGAAGAAATATGACTAACCCTTTGTGGATACAGAGTATGATCTCACATTGGGTTTTTATCACGTTTGCTGCAGTTCAGGGGTGTATGAGACATTCAAAGAGGCAGAGCTCTGCTAAGACCTGAGCAGCCAGGCAAAGTATACTGCGGGAGACTGGCCTTGCCCAGGGTCTCACACTTCTTTGATCCAGGAAGATGAGCCATCCTAGAAATACATCTAGTCTCGCAGCTAAAGTCATTGATGCACATCAATTTGTTTTGGCGCAATGAACCTATTATATGCATATTCATGCATGTGGATAGATTTCTTAAAGAAGGGTATTTGAATAGGTACATGATGAGTGACTGAAATTGGATCTTCCTTCAGACTCTCAAATCAAATCCATGAAAATTCTACTTATAGAATTTTTTGTTATTGCACTTGTTATTTCTACTTGTTATTTCACTCCTTCCTTGCTTATTCGATGAAGGACAAAATCTTTGGCCTCCTAATGTACCAGATGATTCATTAGATGACAACTTTTAAACTTGTCATTCTGAAAATTTTCAAACTCACAGAATAGCCTAATGAATCCTCAGGGACCCGTCATCCAGCTTCAAGAATTATCTAAATGGTGCCATTCTCATCTCACTGTCCCATGCTCCCCATTCCCTTACTCAATGGTAGAGATGATGGTCATGAAAAGAATTCTTATTTAGATAAAACAGAGACTCGTTACGCTGACACACGGGCATGACCCATCTCATGCCCACCGCGTGAGACACAGTCCCAGCTCTTTAAAAGTTATCCACGGTCTCTTCCCAGACAATCTACAGCCTCTGACACACCCTTCTGATTATTCTCTTCTTAAACAGGCGTTGAGATGGCATATTTTAATTTTTTTTAATTAACAGGTTTGGGTGAACCCCTCAGACATATAAATCCACACAACATTTCCTCTATCCACATGCTAAAGGGACCATGAACACAATGGGAGCATAAATGAGTATCAATCATTCAACTCAACAGTCTCTGTGTACACTCATCATGTGCTGGGTATCCTAACAGGCCCCAGTAATTCCAAGATGACAGGCTATGTGTTCTCAGTCTGCTCTGTGTCTCTTGCATGTTTCAGCTCCTCACTGGGAATGCATGACAGATACAGTAGGGTGCTGCTCTGTCTTGTCTCCCTGTGAACTTAAAGAAATTCATGTTGTCAATAGGAAACGTATCCGTGAATGATATGCTCATTCATAATTAAGAGACGCTGCTTGTCTAGCTCTGGGTCCATTTTCAAGGTGCAGATGTTAACATGTTTGGGGCTGGGAAAAGCCCTTCCAAAACCTTGCAATCCTGCCTGGCAACCAAAAGACAAGACACATTCATCACTCTGTACAAGCTCACCTAGGGGCACAAGGTCTTTGGGGAGGAGTCTCAACACACCACAAAATCACATTCTACTCAAGGTCACAAATGTGAGCTGCAAGAGCAGGTTGAAAGCACCTTATCTGTCATGCTGTGCTGTGTGAAAATCACAAGAGGGAACAGGAAAAAAGGGAGAATAGACCATTCTCACACAAGGTGTGTACAAGTGGACTTTCACAGACAGAGCTGTCATCTCTGCAAAAGGAACGAGAGGGTGATTCAGACTTTCATTGTGAACGAGCTGACCTCGGTGCACAGAGGAGGACCTCTGGGGATGAAGTGAATGTAAAGAGTGTTTTCTCTGCGATCACTTTAATTCACTCCACAAGGTTCTTGTCATGCTGTACGTTCATGCTCCCCATGCATTCTTGTCACAGACTATGGGGCTGTCACGAGTCAGTTGATTTCATCATTGTCCATTTGGGTGGAGTGAGACTTAGTTCCAAAGTGAACATTTCCTGAATGACATATCATGATGGTTCAGATGCACTTCATTATTTTCTATTAACAATGGAAATAAATTTCAATCTGTGGCTGGCCAGCCCCGGTCTCTCATGACAGCCAGGGAATTAACCTGAATTATTTCAGTGTCTGCAAAATTTATGACAAGATTTTAAATGATGTCCAAATGTGTGTGTCTGTGTGCATGTGTGTGTGCACTTATGTATAGGACAAGTTCTTGATTTTTAATAGCTCAAGTGTCTTAAACGATGAGCCATCTAGGCTAGTCTACCAATTTAAACGAGTTTACAAAATGTGAAAGGCTTTAGTGCAAAGTCCACCGCATGAATTCACTCTACTTGTGGGAAAACGAGCTCCACTGTGGAGGTGAAGATACATTTGGTACATTCAAAGCTTCGGATTTAACTTCCTTCACTGTTTTCTGATGAATGATGACAACACTGATATTATTCTGTTCAGAGAAGCTAACATTTCTGAATGTTTTAAGACTGAGGGAAGTGGAATGTGCATTCCAGCATTGTCTCACTCCCAGGCCTTCCCCTTCCACAAGCCAACTGCTTTCCCCTAGCGAGTATTTCCTGGGTCACGAAGGCTGACCCTTTCCATCTGGAATCAATCAGTCAACTCCTGACAACTTCCTGAAACACCTCACTCCATTTCCTGTTCTCTCCCCCTTCTCTCTTTCCCCCTGGTTTGCTTCACTCTTCAAAACTGCAGGCCACAGCAGCTTAATGTTAGAGGGTCAGACACAGTTAGACTCCAAAACACTACACAAGGACACCTTTGACCTTCAAAAATCTTTACATCTTAGCTAAACAAATCAAGGTCAACATTTCTTACCATTACCTTGTTAACTATTTGTATGCATCTTTGCCAATGATCTTCTGATCATATAGCCATCAATACCACTTGGATTCCGAAGATCATGGACGGGTCTGCTTTAAACCTAGTACATTTAGAATGGATACAGGGTGCTATTAGGAGGTGCTGGGAACCCCTAAGTGACAGGGTTCTAGGAAGAAATAGGGAGAGGGCCCCACCCAAAAGAATTTGCGCTAACTCATTACATGACACCTAACCCTGATGCCTATTTCTTTCGAAAGTCGTCAGACTTGGTGGGCACTGCTCTTCTGTTGGCCCAGCCCTGAAGGATGCCAATCCAGAATGCCGACGTCCATAATCTGTGTGGGAAGGACACCCAGGGTCTGTTGCCGACGAGGGTGGCGGCTTTCATGACGTCTCATAGTTGCTGTATCCGTATTCCAGCTCTAAGCTCTGTTGGAAAAGACTGCAGATCTAGGCACAAAGCCTTCAAAAGACACAGTTCCAGTCAGGGCCCAAACGGCCACCAGTGATCGTCAATGTGAATTATAGTTATCATTGATGCAAATAACACTTATGAGGTGGTACCTCTAAGCCCCTGTTCCAGGAGAGAGGTGTAGGGATCGATGGGAATGGGCTGCTTTGGCACCCTGGCAGCATAGCAGTTACCAATTGGGCTGCGTTCTGCATGGTTGGCAGTTTGAAACCACTAGTAGCTCTGGGGAAGAAAGAGTTACCCTCTTGGGAGCTCACAGGGGGTGGCACTGAGTCAGCCCTGACTCAATGGTTGTGAGGACCCCCCAATCCAGTTAGACCTCTCCACCCAAAGGAAAGGGCCTACTTTTCTTGTAAAGTGAAAATGCTTTTCCTTTCTTAACCATTCCGGATTTGGTTTGGATAGGACCTCGAGCTATCAGTAGGCACATGCCAAATGGGAAACGGCAGCGGCAGGTTCACGTCTGAATCATCTCCTCACACAGCAGGTTGGCTGATGTCAGCTGAATTGATCACAGAGAAAGAGCAACGTGAATAATCAGGTCGAACATCCCCTCAAAAAACACAAGAATGTTTCCGCCACAAAATCTACAAATCTGTTAGCAATCTGTGAAAAGTTCGGAGAAAACCTGATTGGCTCTCTCAAATTATATATATTTTTTCTCATTACCCCGAAGTTCTCCCACATCCCTTACTCTCGTAATTTATACAAAGCAGGCGCTGAGTTGTAAAGCGCTCTTCCTGCCCGTAAAAGACCACTGTGGGAGTTACTCTCTGGGCGGACACAACCGTTAATCTGCCTGTACAACTAATTTTCAACAGAGGAACGCTTTCTTTAGTAGCGGAATAGTATCGCGTGACCCAGGGACTTGTACCAAACGGACTCCTTCCCGCCCTGGAGTTACTTCGATGCCTCCTTCTGAAGTGTCCTTGCGCTTGGGGAACATCACGCTTTTGTTTTTGCCAACCCTCCTGACTCAAAGTCCCGCCGACTGTAGGATTTAGTTGAGTCATGTGCGTCAGAGGCCTGGCCACCTTGAACCTTGCCCCTAGCTCGTTTTTCTCTGCTCACATCCAGGTGTTCCTAAAAAAGACCCTAAATCTCACACCAAGGGGGTGGGTAAGAGAAAGAGAGAAGTCGAGATGAAAAATGTGTCGAGGGACTGAACGGGCTGCTCTTTGAAGCAGACGACAGTGGCAGCGTCTGTCTTCACGGGAGAATGATTACACTGCTTGTCAAGCTCTTCAGAGGGATCAGCATCCTTGCTCTGAAAACATACCAAATTCGACCATTGGTCAGACACAGTTCCCCTCCATTTCAACAAGGGTCACGGACCCCAGAGCTGGGTGTGGGGCCTGTGGTGGTTTTAACCCCAGGAAAGTTACAACACCCAGCGTGTATAACACGGTCGCCATTGAAGCCTCTGATACCTACTTATGAAGACGCATACAGCAAACTAAATGAAAATGGTCTTGAAAATCCCTGCTAGTTTTGCCAAGTATGGGGAAAAAAATTCTTTATGACATTTTACATCTGGAAATGGAATTAAATTCATTTTGTGCCTTTTCCTTATAACTGTTCGCTTGCTGTGTGTGTTATTTCAGCTTTCCCAACGCCTCGATAGAACGTGGGCTTTTATTTTCCACCTGTGGAAGGAGGAAAAGGACATAGAGACCATTAAAAGGAGAGAGAAAAATCAAGCAGCGTTCTGGTTATGGTCGGCAACCAAGTTTGGAGTCTACAGGCGAGAAGAAATAGCACACAGGCATTTTTATAGACTGGCTAATTCTTACAATCAGCGAGGTGCGGCTGATGAAATAATTTTGAGTCTGCGAACCAGGGAATCAAACCGGTTCGATCCTGTTCAACCATCTGCCGGGAAACCACAGGTCCACCCCAGCGACGCTGAATCGGAATCTGTGTCTTAACAAGATTGCACGAGCGTCAGTATTCACACGGGGTCTCTAAGAATTCAATTCGGTGATTCGACTTCAAACGGCGGCTGAAAAACCCGTTGCGCACGGGCAGAAGTGAGCGTCCTTGGGAAGCTGCCTGCTGCTGCTATTCCTCTCCTGCACGGCACCGTTTCCCTTCATCTCCGAGGCCGCGGACCCTGACTCGCCCCACCCAACATCATTTTGTCCCATGGAATCCACTTTGCTCTTCCCAGCAAAACTTCATGCCAAGTGGGATGGCTAAGACCACGGGGTCGTATTTTAATCAGCCAGAGCTTTGAGGCGTGCTGGAAAGTCACACATACCTACTACAGTTCATTGATTGGCTTGGCCCTCCTCTCCCACCAAGCTCTGCCACCAGAGGCGTTGTGAAACGCCTGTTGTCCATCGAAACCCAGAAGCAAGGCAAGACGGTCCGCACCGAAGCCATCTTGTCGCAGAACTGAAGAGGCAGGCTTCCAAGTGACCCCTTCCGCGTCACCCCTTGCCGAGAAGCGCCATGTCCACCCCAGACAGACTGAAGAAGAATGGGCATTTTAACCGCATCTCCAGGAGATTCTTACACAAGGTGTATCTGGGGTATGCTTGGGGAGCTTGGTAAAATGTAGGTTCTTAGTATAGCTGGAGTGGAAATGAAAATTACCCTCGTGCCAGGTTTCAAACTGGAATGAACTAGGTTGAAGCCCAGTACAGAAGCTTTGCATCTGATTGCCCCAGAATGCGCCCCAAATGTTCTGCCATCCAGTGGATACTGATTCCCAGCAACCCTTGGGGACAGGATAGAACGACCCTGTGTGTGTTTCTGAGAGTATCACTGTTTTCCAGGAAAAAAGGCATCTTTCTCCCTCAGAATGACTTGTGGCAAGCAGCCGAACTTGTGGCTAGCAGTCTAACGTGTAACCCACTATGCCACCAGTGCTCCAAGAATAGGCCCAGATGTCGCTGTACTGGTGCAAATTGGAATTCTCCAAGAGGAAGGCTTCGTTTGTTTCCACCTACATGAAGTCTGGCATATCCCTTTCCCACTTCTCTCTTTCTCTCTCCCAACGGACTCAACATGTTTTCTCCGGGCAGACATTGGCCAAAATTCTTTTCATGGTGGAGGTTTTTCAGTCCCCAGTGAGACATCGAAAGTCAATGGGACCAGTAGATGAATAGTCTATCAAACTAGAAATCCTGGGAGAGACCCACAGGAAGTCTTCTCCAAGCTTAAGGCATTGGCCTGGGCAGAAGCACTTCAGATCAGTAGGGGTTTTTGTTCTGTTTTGTTTTGTTTTCCCTGCCTCCAAAGAGATAATTATTATTTCTTAACTGGAAAGATCCGGCCCGCTCTGCCACCAGATAATGGACTCACCTGTTGATCAGAGAGGCCATACATCAAGTGATTTTCATTATGTGCTTTAAACTGCTGCTCAGTAGCACAGCACATTTCCAATGGTGGATGAGACCACAAAGCAGCTGGAGTCGCTCTTGAACCGAATGATTTGAACTGAAGAAACCTGCAGGCAGCTGGAGCTGTATTACATTTTTTACCATTTGGAGTTAATTTAAACCCTCGTCTCCCTCTTAAACTGGTGTGAGAGAAACATTCAACTTTTTTTTTATTTATTTAAGGAAAGTAGATGGTGGTGCCATTAAAATGTTTTATATAAGAGCTGGGGTTTAAAAAAAAAAAGAATCATAAAGGGTAAGATGGATCTTGGCCTTGTTCCAAGAGGTGCATAGCCCTGCCCTTTGCTCTTGCATCATTGAGTAAAACAGACCGTTCTGCCCATCACCCTGCGGTGCGGATGGGGAGTCTGTGCCATTCACACTCATGTGCCCCAGCACAAGTGTTGCGCCTCTCAGAGTGCCACCCGCCCCTGCTGGCGTCAGTCCCCCCATCATCCCCTCCCTCCCTTTCTTCAGTGGAATCAAACAGATCCTTGGGTCCCCAATTTCCATCTTCCCCACTCCTGTGCATTTCTTCTCACTTTCTCAGTGGTTTCAACACACCTCCCAGGGGTGGCCCTCAGGTGCCAAGCCTTTCCTCGTTCCCTGTGGGTCTCTTCCAAGACTCCATTCCACTGGGTCGATCAACTCTGAATCAGCCCAGCACCAAGGTCATTTTGTTTTGTTTCCCAACCAGGCCCCTGACAGAATTTTTCTTCCTCTCAAAAGGTATACACTCTCTCATTACATCCTGATGCCTCCTTCCCTCTTGAACCGAACAATGACAAGGCTGGTGTTGTAAATGAAACCCAGGATGGATGAGCCTATAGGGACAGCAAATAGAATAAGGGTTTGGGGGTGGGGGTGGGATGGTGTGTATGTGGGGATAAACGGGAGATGATGTCAAGGAGTCCAGGAAGGAAAGCTATGTTTGGAAACTGAGTTTGGAAACTGCTTGATGTGACTGAACGATAGAATGATAATGACATGTGTATTAACTCCGAAGTAATAAAAAGCTAAAAAAAATTTTTTTCTTTTAAAAGCACAGATCCAGAAATGGGCTTGGGGCTCACACTAAATCCTAGCTCTTACTTGAGAACAATGTGGTCTTACATCATGGCCCTGAGACAAACTGGCCCTCAGAAAGGGAGCCCAGAAGATACAGGGGCTATAGTAAAATATGGCCAAGAAAGCAGATGGTGCCCGGCTACCAGATAAAATCACATCTGGGGTCTTAAGGGCTTATCTACAAACAAGCAGCCATCTAAGTGAGATGCCAGCTAAATCCACACGACAGAGGCACACCACCATCCGTCACTGAAGGATCAGAATCCATATAATCTGAAGTCAGAGGAGGGAATCAATATCAGCACCTAATTGGGGAGAATCCAGTGTGCAGAAGACGATGGATGATAGTTGGAGCCTGAGATTCATTTGTGGAACTGCACGGGAAATAAGCCTTGGAGAACTCCCCCTACCTGAAATTGAGGGGTGGGAGGAACGTGGTCACTTGGGAGAGTTGAGTATAGAAAATCGAAGGCAGGAATCTGACTGGAGGAGTTAAAACTTTGCCATCCCCACCCCCACGCCGCCCCCGCCGTGATGCGAGCTGGACCTGATCTGGTTTCCAAAACGTTCTGAACTTTCGACTGTATTGTTTTGTTTGGTTTTTGTATGTTCACACTGGGGTGTATCTCGATGGTTTTATGTCAGAGGAAGACACCCTCTTGAACTTGTGTTATAAGGTTTTTTTTCCATTTTTAGGTATGACACCCAAGACTGATGAACCTATGGGGACAGCAAGTAGAATCAGGGGTTTGGGAGAGGGGGTACCATGGTTTGGGGGGTAAAAGGGAGACCATGTCAAGGAGCCTATGTAAAAAAAGACTATTTGGTAGTCTGAGTACTGGTGGCCTAGTGGTTGTGTGTGGGACTGCGGCCCACAGCGTTGGCAGTTCAAATCCAGCAGCAGCTCTCCAGGAGCAAGGCTGGCCTTCCTACTCCCACCAGGGCAGTGATGCCACACACACAAAAAAAAGGCTATTTGGAAACTGACTTTGGTAGCTGTTGTACAATTTTGCTTGATGTGATTGAACTATGGAATGCTATGATATACGTATTAATTTCGAATTAATAATACTTTTTTAAAAAGAGAGATTCAAGGCCTGAGTGTGCACTTCTGTTTTATACCAGATATAAATCATATGAAATAAAAATTACTAATATGGTGGTGGAACTGAGGCTTGCTGAATTTAAAAGGGGAGTAATTTAAAGGGTGAATGTGAAACATTCAAGAGTAGCTCAGAAAAGTCCAGCCAGTGGGAGAAAAGAAATCTTTATCACGCTTACAAGGAAACTTCAAGTTAGAAAGTCAGAATTCATTCAAAGTGAGTTGGGGTTGGCAAATGCTGCCAACTCCAGAATGACCTAATATTCCAACACATGTTACTCACAAGACAGGGAACACTCCAGGCCTCTCTAATGATCATTTCTTTTCTAAAGGATTCTTTTAAGTTGGGGGGCGGGGGTAAGTCTACACCCAAAACCTCAGTGCTACTCAATTGAACTAAATAATCAGCTAATATTAAAGTCCTGGCATAGAGGAAGCTATGGGGAATCTTCCAAACTATTCAGAAGAACCACCACCCTGGCCATGATGATAATGACGGCTTAGTGCTCAACTTACACATACCGAGTAAGACTCATATGTGACCAACCTTCTGCCTTACAGCAGGCACCACAAGGACACTTTGTACCACACAGGGACACTCTGCTTCTGAACAAGTCGCTTGCGGACCATAGAAGCCACCTGAGTGACATCTCATCCCGGTAGGATGTAAGCTCCTTGAGGGCAGGGACTTTTGATCACTGATGTTATCCTCCTGCACCCAGGACAGTGCCAGGAGCTTAGAGTGGGCTCGATACTATTGGTTGGGTGAACGAAGAACATGAAGATGGCACCTGGGTCTCGCTATGGTTTGGAGTGAGCCTGTATAAGAGTGTGACTTGCAACACCAAGGCTATACATGAGCGTGGTTAACAGCAATCTGTACTGCTGGTTAGCCAGCTCTTCTGGGCTTTAGATAGCAGGCCTGCCTCTTGTTCTTGGCTTGATTTTCTTCTGGGCTTTACAACTGCCAGCTTTCCACGCACAGCGCAGAGAAATAAAGAATGGGGTTCACTGCATCTTAATAAGCCTGTCAGCTTAAGCTAGACACAAACTTACTTTCCTTCCCTTCATTGCGTCGTTAATCTGGGCGTTTCACCTAATTGTTTTCAAGGGGGACCAAAGTGGTTTTCTGCAGGCATGGTCCATGGATTCAGATACCTTTGGGGCCCTGGAAATCTTTTGCTCTCCCTTTCATGATGCCTTCCCTTCTCTTAAAAATGTATTTAATAACAATTTGTTGAGCTCTATGGAGTGTGCTAGACACTAGTAGAACTTCTTTTCTTTTTTTTTTTTTTAATGAAAAAAGAAACCATACCAATTATCCTCACTGTCTACTAGAGTGACAAACAATAACTGCAATACAACGAGATGGGGACCGTGGAATCAGTTTTATGGTGCAGATGAGGGAGCTAGTAGCCCTGCCAAGAAGAGCTAGAAAATGTCTGACAAACGAGGTGGCGCCCAAGTTCAATCTGGAAGCACGAGCGGTAATCACAAGTTGGAGGGAATTAAAGGGGTCTCAGTCAGAGGGACAAAGTGTGGAGAGGATGCAGGATGTAACAGAAATTTGAAGTGAACAGTGGGCACTTGTGGTGCATATGTGGAGCAGGGTCTGGCAGAAGAGTAGGCCAGTCTGTGGCCACTGGGTGTGTCTCATCAACCTCCATCGCTGTGGACAGTAACTATTCCTGCGGGATCTAAGCTGGGCCGTGACAAGATCAGTTGCTGTAAAGGCTAGCGCTGGTCAGTAGTGCTGAGAATCGGAGGCAAGTACCAGGAGAGCTATGTTATAGTTTTTCAAGAGAGATGGATTGAAGAGCTACTTATGAGAAAGAAGTGTCACCTGAGCAATAAAAAGGAGGGCTGAGTTACCCAGGAAGAGGACAGATCGGGGGGTGAGTCTTGAGTTCCGTTTTACACATGTGCTCATTGGTCGTTCAAGCAGAGATGCCCAGTAGAGGAGTTGAGCTCTCTGAGTTTGTCTGCAGCTCCAGAGTGGGAGATAGGCTCAGTGTGGAATCAAGAAGTCATTTGGGAACAGATGGCATTTGCAGCTCAGAGAGTGGAGAGATTACCAGGAAGCTGGTAATCAGTGGAGAGATTACCAGGAGGGAAAAATTCTCCTCACGTGGGTTAAATGACATAAAGGAGGACTATTTGGAATTAGATTGATACAGTTTCTGTAGATCAATATCTCTTAATGTCTCTAAGACTTTTTCCTCAAGAAGTCCAGAAACTCTTGAAATTTTAAGCAAAACTTTGTTTAAATGATTTCCCCTCTTCCCTCTTCCCCCCCTTAAGACAGAAATGAGCATTTACCAGATTCTCAAAGGAATCTAGGCCAGAAGAGGGTTAAAATTCTTTGTATGTACATAAGTTTTATGTCCTAGTTAGTCTATGATACTTAGGATTTATGCTGAATCAAAGAGAGGTTTGGTTCCGACTGGAAAATAAATTTGATTAAACCATCTCATTCTCAGTCATTATTATTTTTTTCTCAGTCATTATTTTTTAAAAGAACCCAAGAGCTGCCAGAGTTTGGAGACAGAGGAGGGAGAGTTTTAGTTGGATTTGTGATCTACTTAAAAACATTGTGCATTTCTAGTGTGTCAGATCAAATCCTAACAAATATTTCTCGAGAGTAAATTAATCTTTGATTGTATAACAAAAGTGGAGAGGTGAAGAAGCTGACTCTATGGTTTAAGCCAAATGAAAACTTTGGAATACCTTTACCTGAAATATCCAGATAATTGTAATCGAACTATGGGTAGCGATTGACAATGCTGCTTAAATTATCTGGACAATCAGCTCACTTTTCAGCCTCACTTTGCATGTATGAAAGACCCATGTTAGTTGCTGGACAGTCTTTGTCCTTCCAAATTACATATGAATGGGGCTTCAAAAAGTTTGCTTTGAACTGAAATAAAAAGATAATGGAATTTGCCTCTAGCTTTTTGCAGCCTCTTGTATATTTCAGGAATCCCTGAAAGTCATCATTCCTTCATATCCCCAAACCCCACCACCATCATTACCACCATCACCACCTCTGGTTTTATCCCATGTTTTTAACTTTATCCAAGTTTCTCTTTTGCCCATTATAGCACATAGTCAAACCTCTCTCCATTTCGAAAAGCTCTCACTGAAAGGTAAATTCCTACTAGAATATTAAGTCAAGCATTAAGAAGGCCAACTACTGCATAGATTCAAGAACAAAATGACAACTCTCAGAGTGGGAGATATAATTGGAAATTCAACATCTAAGAGTCTGGTACCCTAAATATATATGACAACTCCACAATGAAAAAGACAAAGAAGCCAAGCAGCTAGACACAATGGACACGTGATTTGAATAGACAATTCTTCAGGTAAGATACAAACAGGCAATAAGCACACGAAAAGATGGTCAACATCATTAGTCATTAGGGAAGCGCAAATCTCAACCACAATTCAGTACCATTTCACATCCACTAGGATAACTATAATTTCAAAATGGGAAAATAACTAATGCTGGGGAGGATGTAGAGAAATTGCAACCCTCGTGCATTGCTGGGATGTAAAACAGTACAGCTGCTGTGGAAAACAGTTTGGCAGCTCCTCAAAAAGTTAAAGATAGAATTACCATACGCCCCAGCGATTCTTTGCCTAGGTATATACCCCAAAGAATTGAAAACATATGCTCACACAAGAGCTTGTACATGAATGTTCACAGCAGCGGTATTCATAACACGCATAAAGTGGAGCTAGTTCAGACGTCCACTGATGGATGAGTGTATCATCAAAAGTGGTATATCCATACACTCTGGAATAGTATTCAGTCAAAAACAGGGAAGGAAGAACACATACACACTACGCATGACGTGCACGAGCTTTAAAAACATATGAAGTGCAAGGAGTCACAAAAGGTCACTGTTGTGGATTCCATGTCTAGGACATGTTCAGAATAGACAGAACAATCTACATCAGAGAAAAGAATGGTTTCACTTTACAAGTGGAGCCTGGTCAATGTAGTTTAACTGAAATCCTGTAAGCAAAAAAAAGATGGAAATCCCCAGGCCTAGTCAGATGCTTGATAACCACAAACATAGCAGGATCTTAGTCAAAATAGCTCTCACTGTATATCTGCCCCCCACCCTCCTCCTGGGTTCAAGGGCTCTGATCTTGACCAACTAGGTGGCTTTGGCAAAGTGGCAGGAGCTCTCTGAGTGACAGCAGGTCTGGCCACATAATTTGGGGGGCTCAGTCCATCATGGAATCATGAGTTCTTTCATGCAAACATGTCTACAAGTGTTGGCCTTGAGCACTGTGCACTTTTAAGAACTCTACCTAGAGGGGTTCAAATTGGCGACTTCCTCTGAGTGGGCAGTGAGTTTATGTGAAAGGAGGACACACAAAGCAGAACAGGAGAGTGAGAATATCGCCCAACTTGCAGAAACCACGTCTCTATACACGTGGAGAATGTGGGGCTGGGCAGTGTTCTGCCTGCATACTCTCCACAACAACAAACTTACAAGAACCATAATACAAATACAGGCAGCAACAAGGCATTCCCCTGACAGCACAGGTGGGGCTGCATGCCGGTGAGGGGTCGCAATCGATTTGATCCCCCAGATCTTTCTGGCTCCTGGCGTCCCTTCCAGCTCCCAGTGGGTGGGAGCAAAATTGATGAAGTTCCCGGATCCCCCTTTGCTTCCCAGGAAGCGCGAGTCTCACAATCCCAATCTCCCCTGTTGCTTAGACGTGTCTTGTTTCTAAATTTTAGCTTGAGTACTATTGTTTAGCATGATTCTCATGTTTCACTGTCCCCGAGTGAGGCAGAAACATTTTAAATGCTCGACTGCTCCCGCCTTCTGCAGGGCGCGTCGGAAGAAAGTCCCGGCGAGTCACTTCTGGGAAATCAGCCATCGAAAACCCCACGGCAGGGGAGGGGGCGTGGGGGGGGGGGGGCTTCTATCCAGACCTGGCATCGATGGGAGCTGGAATTCTCCTGATGGAGAAGGTAGTGGGGTTATGCGTTCGGTCGGTTCGGTGACAAGTGGCAGCAAAGCCATTTGGAGAATTAAATATGGGTCCTTCAAAGATTAAAGAAGGAGCCTGAGAGGCGGCCGCACTTCCGCTCGTCTCCAAGCTGCCACACGTGGCCTCGCTTCGTGTTTTTATTAGCTCGTATTCTCAGTACATCAGTGGCAAGGGTGATGAAACGAGTGGCAGATTTAACTGCCAGGCAGCTGGGTCACGGTCCCCTGGGTCTTGTTGCCATGCTGCGATCTTAAAGTGACCACGGCTGTCTGGGCCGCTGCTTTCCAGAAGGCTCCGAAAGGGCCCACTAACTCAGAGGGAAAAAAGGACGGATGGGGGTGGGGAGGCGAGGATGGGGGTATTGCTGCTTGCAAGAAAGCCCAGTGAAGCCGCTTTGAAAAATCCCAAGGTGGCTTGAATATCAAGAACACGGTTCCTGCTGTGGGCAGCTGTGTGTGCCGAGGGCAGCCTGAGGGCTTAAAAATCAAATCTCCAGTAGGGGTTAGTGCCTTTCCCTGTGGGGACTGGGTAGTGGAGGCAGAAGGCCTAAGTGCTACAAAATGAAGAAGCCTTCAATACCCTTGGAAAAGGGTTATCATTCACAGTCGTCATTTTTATTGTTGGCAGTATCAGTAAACACACACAGAGAGAGAGAGAGAAAGAGAGAGAGAGAGAGAGAGAGAGAGAGAGAGAGAGAGAGAGAGAGATCTATTCCCCCAGAAAGAACAAGAGGGAGAGGGAGACAGAAAACAGGATAACTTAGTTAACGGGGAAGAAAGAATTGCAGACCCCTTACCTGAAACCGTCTCATGTCCCTGGGGTTCCCGGCTGTTTTCAAACAATTCTGATTGCACTTGAGAAAAAATTTTAAAAAGAATCTGTGAAGAGAAAAGCAATGTGTTACATTTTTAAAGTAAACATTGTTTAAGGGAGACTCTATCTGCATTCTATTAGATTGGATTTGAAAGTGATTGTATTTCAGGTCTGGGGAATTTCAGCCCGCCTCCCCTGTGAAAGAACACGCTGACCCTTCCCAATCCACCAATTTGGATGTTTTCAATCCCCAGTCAGAGTCCCCCCTGCTCCATCACTGGCGGGGATTGTTAAGTGGTTCACAAGCTGGGATCCTGGTGTGCACCCTGGCCCTATAGACACGGGGAGACCTGCCCCTCTCTCTGTCCCCTCAGAGGGCTTGAGGAACAGCAGTAACCCCTGCTGTGCAAAAATGTCTGGGTTAGAACATGGCCTGACCGCCCAGAAACCCAGAGCTGATCACACGTGAGGCTCTCCTCCGGCCACACACGCTTTCGAGCCCAAACCCTTCATGCACGAAGGTCCCCTGATGTTCACAACCAGCTTATGTAACATCAGAAAACTCTGTTACCACCCCAACACAAAACCAGCCCTCACAGGGAGTTCCTGGGGCCTATGACTAATAGCACGGGCCTATCTCCATTCCAGCTGTCTATGGAGTCCCCCGCCCAGAGGCCCCCCACCCCCAGGACAAAAATTCTAGGGTACAGAGTCACGGTTTGAGGTTATCATTTCTCAGGCATCTTTTAAAAGTCACTCTTCTCCTAAATAACCTATCTGTGTCATGTGAAAAATTGGACATCTTCGATCAGACAATGACATTAGCGAGGGGAGAAAAATGGCCAGAGTGGCCTTTTAAATTTTCTTTAGCAATTTACATATTTAATGTTAGCATGTTGGTGTCAAAATACAATAAGCTTTTCATTTATTTCACTTGCAGAGTCCTTTTCCTTAAAAAAAAAAGAATCCAGCTTTTGCAGTGTTCAAGTCCCAGGTGAGCTAGGCCTATTTCCCTTTCTGTTACTATGACAACGAAATTTTCCCGCAGTCCCAAAGTCCCTTCAGAACTCTCACATCCATGCCTTGAATTAGAACTTTAAAGGAGAAGATATACATTTCTTTTTTTTCTCCCCAGGATTTACCAACAAAAATAAGTCGAACTCGACAATGCTCCCAAAAATTCTATCCTAAAGCAACCGCTGGTAGGATTCTCTGCTCTGTCTCTGTTTATCTGTTTTGCACACAGTCACACAAAAGAACCCCGATAGTGCTCCAAATAATTGTCATGATCACTTAAAACAAAAGCTGATGGGAAGATATGCAGGAGAGGGAACAAGGAAGGGAGACGGAGAAGACCATTCCTTCTTCCGATGTCTCTATCCCCTCTTTCACTCCGGGTTGGGTAAAAGTACTCCTGACCCTGCCTGTGAATCATGGGTGGGTGTGAACTTGGAAAGAACAATGTCGCACCCTTGTGTACATCCACAATTCTGAGCCTGAGTCCTTCTTGGGATGGATGGGCAATCCCCCTCAGTGCCAACTCAGGGCTCAGTCCCCCGCCCCCCATCCCCCACCCCCCCAGCATTCACAGGGTTGCAGTCTGATAGCAGCCTGCCTTCGCGAGGAGGCTGGTTGCTGACCAAGCGATCGATGGGAACGCGAACATGTCATTTGATTCTTTCAAAGGTCCTTATGCCCTGTGCACGCTTGCATTGTGTGTCCCCGTCAGCGTTGTCAGCAGCCAACCCGACAGGGCCACGTTGGGTGGAAAGGAAACGCATGCTCTTTCTCGGGGCAGTGCCATCCACACAATAGCCAGCCCAGCTCTGGACAGCACTTGTGGCACCAACACCTGCCTCCGTTACATCCTTTCCTCCTCTGAAACCAGAGATGGCGCCTTGGGAAACTTTCGTCACAACAGAACTCTGTCTGTGGAAGGCACCCCCTTATACAGCCCTAGCCCTTCTCCCAAATAGAAACCTCCCCTTGTGGATAAACCCAAAAAGGACAGAAAAGCTGACATTGAAACAAAGTGTGTTAGAGGAACAAGGGTCCCCGGCTGAATTGCTTTATCCCTGGAAATGGGAACCTTTTGTAAGTCTTTGTATGGAAGTCACCTGGTCCAGACTACTTTGCCCACCTGTCATTTTCATGGTCTCCAGCATGCTAAGACGGGGGATTGGGCTTGGGAGGGGGGGTGGGCAGCAGGGGGAGACAAGGATTTGGGAGAGCTACCCTGCATTGTGTAATGCCTTCTCTTACACTGTCGAAAGCAGACACCTCTGCTTTGAAATGGCTCGCACCCCAACACTGTGGCCTGAACACTTTATATGTGGACCCCAATGCTAATGAAATGAGATTCTGCTATGAATACCTACAATTTCATCTCTTCCTTATACTAGGATGGTCCCCCATTCCTCCCCTCCACTCTCTGCCACCACTGGGATTCAGGGTCTTGGAACAGAACCCTTCACTAACCAGGCCATCCGTTAGCCACGAGGTAACTTGAATGCATCAAATCCTCTCGGAATTCCCTAGGTCTGAATCCCTCTGAAGCCAGAGAAACCTGGACAAGGTCAGCTCTCTCCACTCAGAGGCTGGAAAGCAAAATGAATGCCAAGATTCAGACCAAATGTGCAGATTCTGATCGGCACGGAAATTGTTATTCCCACTTTCTCCAAATAATGTTGACGACACAAATATTATAGTCACTTAGTACACCACACTTTCCCAGCCTTCTGATCTCATCCCATAAGAGCAAACCCTAACAACTGTAGCTTCACTCTGGTATTAGAGACTAAGAGGAACAGAAAGGTGTTGTCAGAAGGTACACTCAGCCCTTAGATATACCTGTCTGGTTCTGTGCCTATTGAGGAAGGAATATGCACCAAAAGGAGTTTCTGCACTCCAGGCATATTTATTCAGTGCTTACCTGGTTCTCATCTTGACCCTGTTACCAGCTAATGGGGAATCACACTATGTCACTTTGTGGGTCTTCAGTTTCTTCGACAAGAGGCGGTATAATGATGCTGTCTCTAGGATTTCCTCCAACATTCATGTTTGGAATGGCCAAGGAAAATGGGTAGCATTAAGAGCTCTCCAGAAAGGGAAACTCTGAGGCAAGAAACCACAAAAAAGCGTAAGATTATGACTTACTGGTGTCCATGTCCGTGTGTGTGTGTGTGTGTGTGTGTGTGTGTGTCGGGGGGTGGGGGTCAGTTCCTGAGATGAGAGTGAAAGAAAAATTAAACAGAGAGAGTCAACTGGCATAACATGGGGCATCTTGGGTGATACCTACACTGACAAGTTTGGAGGCAAGCCATACCTTTCCACCAGGATTCTTTCCCTACTGCTGCTGAGTCAGGAAAAGGAGGCTGGGGAATATCATAGATCAGAGCTATCTCTTCTCCTATGCACCACCCATCCTGGACCAGAAAGACACAGGAGTCACACACAGATCAGGGGAAAGAACTTTTGCTGAATGTCTGTCTGTTTGGCACCAGGCACCAAGCTATGTGCTTGACATGACATGCCTCATTTACTCTTCACAACCACCTGATGAGTGACAGGTCATATGGCCACTAGGAAAAAACCAGGCCTCCATGGATTTAAGAAATTTGCTGATGATTACATCCATAACTTGTGAGGGGTAGCAACAATGTGAATGTGGATCCTTTGGCAACACAATCCACCTGATGGCCAATGTGCCAGGCAGGACTTTGGTTCAGGTGATGGCTGCACCACTCTGTGATGATACTACCAATCACTGGATTGTGCAGGTGAGGTCGGAGAACTTGATGGTCCATAAATTATATCTCAATAAAGCTGCTTTTTAAAACTTGACAAAACATGGTTTACAAAAAGCCCTCAAAGATGGCAGTGGGCCAGGGAGAGGTTGTTTGGGCATATAGTTGCAAGCGAGACACATTGTTCTTGCCCTGGGGACACACAGAGTCAAACCAGTGGGCATCTTCACCCCAGATTCCGAGATGCTCCTGAATCATCTGAATATGAATATCAGTAGCTCGAGTGATTACCTATAACCCAAGAAATCCTTGTCTCTATGATCTGAATTATTAGAAGGATGTTTTGCATTGTATTAGAAGACAACGAAAATGTCTAGGTGGTTCTAGATCCATATCCTGAACCCATCTCAAACAGAAATGGAGTTTCAAAGTAGAGCAGTGGTTCTCAACCTTCCTCATGCCATAACCCTTTAATACAGTTCCTCATGTTGTGGTGACCCCACCCCCTACTATAAAATTATTTTCATTGCTACTTCATAACCAATCCTGTGACAGTTAAGAATCAGGTGAACCCTGTGAAAGGGTTCTTTGACCCCCAAAGGGGTTGTGACTCACAGGTTGAGAATTACTGAACTAGATGAACAAATAAAGTGTAGAATTAAGCTCTGTGTTTATTAGGGGGGGGGGGTAGGATCACCTAAATAAAAAGACCAGTTACATAATATCCATGCCAGCTCTGGGATTGTGGCCAATCATCTGTTCTGTCACAAAACCCAGCACAATATTTCTTCAGGTTTATGGAGACCTTTCCATTTGCCTCCCAGTTAAGGTTCAAGGTCCAGTTCCATATTTTAAAAGAAAATAACAATATTAGGTAGGGATGCTCACCAAAGATCTTTATGACAGCATTTGAGAAAGGTACCAAAGGTTCTTACATGAAAAAAAAAAGATTAAATGGAGATACCTCTCAAACAAATGTGAACTTGGCACCAATAACAGTTGCCATTATACAGTCTTATTCTAAGCCAAAAATAAAAAGAGAGGGGGGTACCTTTCAGCTTGAAACTTAGTTCCTCATTTCCATTTTTAAAATGAAGTAGAGAATTTACTTCTGCCCACCTTAGGCCAAACCTCTGCTATGAAATGTCCACATCTTCAACTCAACCCACCACCACCACCACTTACATGCTCCCACTCACACGCTCTCTCCAAGAGCCAAGAGAGGGCCTGCTTCATCATGTCTCATCCCCTCCCACGGTGTTCAGGCACACAAGCTGGGCCATAAACGTCTGACTCAAAGACCTGGTTGATAAATCCTCACAACTCAGCTGGAAATTACAGGTTTGTGTCTATGGTTGTTTGAGGAAGACACTTTTTATCTGGATGGGACTCCTCTGGGAGCCCATATACATTCAACTGGCTCTCACTGGTTATGCATGCTTCGAGGAAAGAGCACAGCCCTTTCCTTTAAAACACACAAATACCATTTCTGAGAACTGCCCATGGTACAGACAGTCTGGGTCACGGATGCCTGTGTGGAAAGAATGAGCAGTTGCCTTTCTTTCCCCTGGCTCCTCTGAAGCTGACATCCTTCTGGGACTAGGAGCTCCCAGACGTACACCTGAGTATGGCAGTGAGGGAGGGAAGAAAATGGTGCCATTTTCTCACTCTAAGAACAGCCTTCTGGGCCACTCGCTGCAGAGGAAATCCCTAATGGTGGCTTCCACTTAAAGTCAGCGGGAACCACAACGATTATATTATAACTATAATCTAAACTCTCACCGCAACTTTCAACGACAGAAGGAACACATTTCCTTCTCTCAAGAGCCTCTCACAGTGTCCAAGCATAGGGTAGCAGTGGGTCCCAGGATGGAGCTGAAACAGAAGTGGCCTTGAGAAATCTGTTGATTGATGGAGCGTCAACCCAAGCTTCAAGGGCCTGGTGAGGGTTGACTCAAGCCCACCGAGCATGAGAAGCCCTTGGGAAGTCCAGGGCCTCATCTACTCTTGACAAGACCAAGCGTATCAAGTCCATTTTAACTCCTGGTGCCTTTCTGAGTGTCAGAGTAGAACTAGGGCCCATGGAGCTCTCAATGGTTGGTTGCTGAAGACACCAACCACCAGACATTTCTTCTGAGATGACTCAATGCTCCAACTCTGGGATTCAAGTGCGTAAGTCATTTGTATTACCCAGGGCCTCCCCCGCCAGCTCTTATAAAACCCTAAAGTAACTTGGGAGGGAAGGGCTGAGATGGCTTGGTATATAATCTTTCCGTGGTAAGATGGCAGCCAACACAAAGACCCCAAAAGGCCAATGGGAAGGAGAGACAAAATATGAAAATGTTGACTAACTAGCTCTTTTAGGCTTAAAGAAAATGCTCACTTTTAAAAAATGATTTTTTAAAAATTCCAGTCTATTTCTTTAAACATCTTTCTCTTCCCAGACCTTCCTACAGAATAGATACCATACCTCTAATGTTTATTCATCAGGAAAATTTTAATCAAAGGTCGTTTCATATCTGAAAATGTTCAGTTTACAGCAAAGTTCCAAACAATCAATTTTCTCAGTTTAACTACACTCAGCCCCCTAACACTCCTTGACTAAAATACTAATTATTATTATGATAAGAGCTCATAACACCCTAAGTGCAGGCACTATTTGTTTCATAGTATTTCATTTGGCCTTTCCAATTCCCGAAGTTAAAGTATTAATATCTGCTTTTTACAGAGATAAGGAAGACTCTGAACAGTGTGCCCCACATTAATCAGCTAGTAGAGGGAAGCATTAGGAATAGCTAGACCAGGGTTCTCAACCTCCCTAATGCCACGATCCTTTTATACAGTTCCTCATGTTGTGGTGATCCCCCAACCATAAAATTATTTTATAAGCTGACTAGCTTATCACTGTAATTTTGCTACTGTTATGAATGGGATGACCCCTGTGAAAAGGTCGCTTGACCTGGTCAAAGGGGTCTTGACCCACAGGTTGAGAACCGCTGAGCTAGTCCCTGTTGCTCCCGCAAGAACTTGCCCAAGTTTCTTTGGAAGAGACCAGGGGACACATCGACACAATGCTCTCTTGTTTCTGTGTCCTCCTTGACCTCCAGGCGGATCATGTCACTCATTTCATCTTTCTCTCTGCCAATCAGAGGGGAGTCATTCTTCAAGCTACACATCCCACCAAGCAAGCCAACCGCAAGCTCTGTCATCACTCTCAGGGACTGCATTCTCTAGGAATCCTGTGCCGGTTCTGAAACGTGCAGAGGGAGGGAAGCAAGACATCAGAAATTCCAAAAACACAACTTCTGAGAAAAACCTAACATGGCCAAGGAGGGTAGGGCCCGAAGAACTGCAGCCCACCTCAAAAAAAAAAAAAAAAAAAAAAAGGTCCAAAAGTGTTCCAGAGGAGGAGAGAGCATCTGGCCGTGGTTCCTTTCTGACCTCGGACAAACAAGGTCACATCTTCCATGTGTGACACCAGAAGTTGAACTGCATCTCTGAATACATTTTTATTTTAGGAAAATCAAGTTGCCCAAAGTACATGTTGGCACCGTCTGGCCACACAATGGAGGCCAGACAAGGTGTGCGGACGACTGCTGGGCACGACGTGGCTGGACAGTGTGTCGTTGGCCTGTGCAGTGTCGCATCTGTTCTCAGCCGCCACCCCTTCCCCCCCGCCCCCCACCACCCCCCAATCTTCCATAGACCCTTCTCGGTTACAATCGAAGGACCGGAGGAAGGCTCCTCCATTGGAGACTGTTTGAGCCTCCCAGCGAGCTCATCCCTTTGGTAGGGGAGAAGCGCAGACGTGTCTGGGGCAGCTCATCTGGGGCGTCTGGTCCCTGCTCTGTGATTTCTATGTGATGTCAAGCCTTCTGCCGCGTGTTGCTGCTGGCGGCATGGTGATCGTAAACGTTCGGATTCCCTACGTTTCTTCCACGGGGACTCCCTGTGAGGATTCGTTATCCACCCAGACCAGTTCTAGCCGAGCCTGCTCCATCTCCTCCGTGGCCCCGGCCTTTCACACTACATTTATAAAAGGCTCAAGTTCCAAACGCAGTTCTCCCACAGGCAGCGGCCACCATGGGAAGGCAGGCCATGCTGGAGCAACGTCCCTTCAATCTGAGGCAGAGAGCTTAAGAAAGTGGGGGAGTGGGGGGAGGAAGGAAAAGAAAACCCAGGAGAAGAAGAGCCTGCGATTGATCCAATCCAACATATTGCGGGAAAAGAACAACAAGCACGGCGGGTCAGAGTCCCCATCACAGCTTTCAGTCAACTCTGACCAGGCGGCATCATTCCGAGCTACGAACACAGACGCTGGCTCCTCGCTGGCAGCAGGCCCCATCAAATCATTTTCTATTCGGCATTCCCTCCAATTACAAGCTCCTGGAAGTGGCATTCCGGTTTGGCAGTCGATCCTACGTTGCTATGCACACTGCCTCGCGAGTGGGCCTGCTGGATTCATTTAGGGACCAAGGGGGAGTGAATGCCCCCGCTGGGTAATGCGGACTCCGGGTCCATCAGCTTCCTTTCAGAGCCACTCTGCGATTTCTTCTGAAATGGCAGCGCCAGTGTCAAGCAGGGGACCGCAGTCTGCCGTGGAGGAAGGTGCCGAAAACAAGGGGGCCACTTGGCGTCTCCACTTATTTCTGACCAGCAACACACAACCATCTTGGAGGACCTGGGGTTTGGGCGTCTTCCCTTTTTTTAAATTCCACCTTCAGACACTTCTCCACTCTCCTGAATTCCATTACGTGGCACCAGAAGGCTCATAGGGGGGAAACTCTCTAAGGAACGCCTTGTTTTTGCACTCAGATGAAAATCTGACACCATTAATGAAAATAATAGTTGAACTCTTTGGGCTTGAATTGAAATGAAACACAACATTAAGGGCACATGTGTCATTCCAATTGTCCTCACAATAACCCTTTTCGCCATGTACACATGGTCATTTGTTCCCTCCTCCTCCTCCTCGTGGCTGTCGGTGTTGTTTTTAACCATATCCTCTTCCTTATGTCACTCCTCCCTTCTCTTCTTTCTCATCAACAAAAGGAGAGAGGGCCGAGCAAGACTGAATCATGTTACAGACATGTCTCCGGAAAAAGAAAAGGAAAAAAAAAAATCTTTCAGAGAGACTTCGGAATTAGAATACAAATCTATTTCTCTTTCGAACACCATGACTACTCGGGTGAAGGAGAGAAATGAAGTTATTAGTCAGCCATCAGCTTAATGGGTCCTTTCTGTCATATTTTCATAGCACCCCCCCACCCTCCCATTCTCCTGCCCTCCCTGCAAAGCTCATCTATGCTAGGCTGAGCAGTGAACACCAATTACACCAGGAGCCCTTCGCTGCTGCCTGGTCCGCTGGTTTTACTGTTTTGCCAGATGGTTGAGGCCAATGTGTAAAACTCTCTACCCTACCATTAATTCATAACTCGGTAATAACTTTCCCACGGCGCCCGGAAATGGAAGTGAAGTGCAAATGTGAATGTTTGGAATGGGAATCGAGGTTGGATGGCCGCTTTACACCTGCCAGAATAGATACCGGTCACACAAAAGGGGACCGCGTAGTGACACAATCTGGAATTGTTACTTTCCTCAAGTAAGGCCCAGTGCCTCGATGCACATTGTTGGGGCAAGTGAGGAACAAAGTTCAGAGTGTGAGCTCCCCCTATCCGTGCTGTCTCACTGTAGTTTTCCGCCGTATACGTACTGCACCTATGGGTCTATTCACTAATGACCTTGAGTTTGAGCAGCTATGTAATGACAGATTCATAGATTAGCAAATATAAGTGCATTCTCTTGCTAAGACAGGACACCATCCAATGTTTGTTAGCATCATTAAACTAAAACTGACTTTTCACCTGCTCCCATACCATATGCAGCTGCAAATTTTTAAATTAAACTATGAAGCCATGCATAAATTTACATATATTACAGACTAGCCTCTCCATTTAACATGCAAATGTACTCCAATGTTTCAGAACACCTTCTGTCGCTAATTAATTTGCTGAATTATAATTAGACTAATCCTGCATAATTAATAAGCACAGATTTTTTTTTAATTTGTAAGCAGCTTGAGGAGATCATTCACTTCCTTCTATAAACTGCTAAGTAAGTGTTAAAAAAAATCTGGAAAGAACATGTGTGAAAAGGTATGTTTGATGTCGAATATGAACTCACCCTCGTGTGCAAGAAACTGAAGTCAGTATTGATAAAGGTATGTATCTGAAGTCAGCATTCAAACAATCAAAAAAAACACACCACACTCAAAGGATGGGGACTAATTCTCCCTTTGTCTCCTTGTATATAGTGTTTTATTCTTCGCCTTCTACCCGTCGGAGCTTCCAAGATCACAGAGGCGGGAAAGGATTAAAGTAACCGTATGTTGTATTAGGAGAGATAATGATATTAACACTCCACTGTATATCAAAACACTCCGTGCATGCTGGGTGCTTATAAGCCCCTTTGATGGTATTTGGAATCATTTTCATTTTGGCTGCCAAAAACACCGGAGATCCATCTAGTGGAAACAATTAAGTTCCATTAGTACTGTAGCCATTCAGTAATGATTACAATGAAGGGTCCCTCTCTAATGCTGAAGAGCGGAGTCTCAAAGAAACCCGTGCGTCTGTGTGCTGGAGAATGTGAAGTCACAGACGCTTACAACCAAGCACGAAGCACGAGCCTTTCCTGCGACCAGAAGCCAAAAAAAAAAAAATAAATAAACCAAACTGAGTACTCCAGATACCAGCTGATGACTTGTAAGTGAAGGGGGCAGGAATATAGACGACCAAGGGAAGTTTAATAAACAATCGTGCAAGTTGAGAAGAAGGGAGAAAACACAAAGTGGGAAATACATTTTCTCTTGGGGACATTATTAAATTGTCGGTGCAAGGAACAAATAGAATTTTAGAGAGAAGGAAGCGCTTCTTGGCTCTTCTTCTCAGTTAAATGACTAACATCAGAGGCCCAACGTAGAGAAACTCTTCCCATCACTGCAATGTTGTTTTTTTTTTTTTTAATAGAAGTTTGATGTGCAATTGACCCTTCTTCTGAAGACTGGCTAATCATTTCTGTTACCATACCAAATACACCCTTTCAGTGCTAGTTAGAGAAGATTTCATTACAGAGCCACCACCTCTGTGAACACTGGGCACTGAGAATGGCTATCACTGCACTGGCCCTGCAGAACCTTGTGGCCAAGACTGGGAAGCAGATTTAAAACAGAAGCTCCTTGTCCTCAAGCGGATTCCAAGTCATGGCGACCCCATGTGTGACAGGATGGAACTGCACTCTAGGGTTTTTTCCGCGGGGACCTTTGCGGAAGCAGAATGCCAGGTCTTTCTTCCACCTGGCTCTGGGCGGATTCAAACTGCCCACCTGTAGATTCCAATCACTTCCAATGCTGGGAGGCATTCACCTTGGTCGAGGTCTCTCCTACCTCTCTGGATGGGGAACATGAGACAGCTACCTCATGGCCTATTGCTAGGACTAACTCAAGTGAGAAAAATATTTCGCAAGCACCTGGCAAGGTTGTCAGAATGTTCCTGAGCTCAGCAGTGCTATTACTAGAAGAGGTTGAAAACATGAGGCATTTGGACAGTTGTTCTAAAGCCCAAACACAGCCCTTCTCACCAATCTCCATCCACAGAGACCGAACGACTCTAGAAGATGTTCTCAGAGCCTAAAGGAGAGGGAAGTTTTTTTTTTTTTCTACTCTGAAAGAGCATAGCCACAGCTGGGATAATAGTAATAATAAGTGTCTAAAAATATTTTCTTTCAAAAAAAATTCACAAATGGTCATGGAAATCTTTAATAAGATCTTTGCCTCTCAAGAGGAAAAAAAAATAATTTTAACGTATTGCGCCTCGCTTTCAGGCTGCTCATTGCCCTTCCTGCACGGTTACAATCGGAAATCTGGTTTCTCTGTCATTGGGAACATGCAGGTCTGTTTTTCTAAAGTTAAACAAAAAAAAACCTACTGACTTAGTACTCTGCCTGCCGTTGTAGAGTCAGAGGGAGGATCTCTTCCTCCTTTGAGGGCCTGTTGATTGACACAGTCTGTGTTCATAGGTTCCGGGAAGAACTCGGCCCGACATCGCCCAAGCCCCCAAGGATTGAGAGGGACTTTTGGTTTTGTGGAGTTTGGTTTGGCAGGGGGGGGGGGCATGGGGAGGGGGGGACACGAGGGTAAGTTTTTTTGTTTCCTTTTTTCTGTGTTGCCCAGCCAATTTCAAAAATTGTCCTCATGGGAGCGCGTAGAGAGGAAAGGATCATGATCCACCTGGAGTTTGCTTTTGAGAAATTCCGGACAAGTTATTTTAGGGGGAAAGCAAAACAAGGCTATGGCATTTAAAAAGGTATAAAGCAGTTCGTTAACAAATCCACATCTTTGGCTAATGGGTTTTCCTCGGCTACGTGCGTTCCAGGAAATGTCTCTGATTTTATGTGGGCAAGAGGATTTTCCTGCCTGAATACCACTTTCAGATCATTCTTGTGATGCATTCTCCCTCCCTCCTGCTCTCCTTCCCCCCACTCCCTCCCCATGCCCCCATACAGGCAGAGTCTGTGCTTTGGGGATCACCTCAGCGTTTTAATAGAGAGGAGTGAGCAGGGGTAGGGGAAGAAGGAGAGGGGGCCACAATGATAATTGCATCAAAGCTCTGTTTCCTTGAGGAAACACGAGGGCTCCATGCAAACCACAAAGACCCACACATTGGAGCCTCCATGCCAAAAAGCGGGGGAAAGGGACTATGTGTAACCTGACAGGTAGCAGGTGGTGCATATGGAATTATCATTGGCTATTAACACCAGGTCGGGTATCATATTAGCCACTTTCAGACTGCAGTTGCCCAACCCACATAAAAATATATTTTTATGTGTATTTCAGGTATTTCAACAGACTACCACTCCTTTAGCAAAACAGATTTTCTTATATGACTCACAGTGCAGTCCGCCGGCTTTCATTAGAATTTTTTTTTTCAGGTAACATTTTTCTCCCTTAAAGGAAGAATCAATCCTAAATGATATAAAAGAGAAAGTGGAACAAAAGCCAGGTCAAAAATCTGAAACAAAGGCACTGATACAAAGAATCCGATAAGGCTAATAGTGCCCCGCGGTTGTCTTTTGAACAGACTAAGATGGCAGGGATGTAATCTCACCCCGGTCTCTGTGTCGACATTAGCGTTCAGTCAGCAATCACTATTTTTCAATGTTATTCTCGCTTAAACTTTATGAAGTCTGGTTCTATAGGGAGTACTATAATGTCATAGATATCGGCAAATCTTCTGCATCAAAACCAGCCCCTTTCTTTACATACCCAAGGAGATTACCCACCCCCACTCACCCTTCCAGTTTTCTTCATTTTCTGTAATGCAGCAGCATTTCATACTAACTGGTTGCAGAGTGAGTATCCACATTCCCCAGGAGTCGGTGTCCTGAGTCTCTTTCCTGAGGCTCCTGGAGAAGCCACAGGTCAGTCTTCATGACGGAGCCAGAGAGGGCACTCTCTATGGAGAATAGATGCCTGCCGGCCGCCCTTGCCACCGCTAAACTTCCTTATGCCGCAATCCTTTCATACAGTTCCTCTTGTCGTGGTGACACCCCAACCATAAAATTATTTTCATTGCTACTTCGTAATTGAATTTTGCTACGGTTACAAATTGGGCGACCCCTGTGAAAGGGTCGTTCAAGCCCCACAGGGGTTGAGACCCACAAGTTGAGAACCTCTGCTAGAGTGAGGTGAACTTGAACGGGAGGCTGGGCAGGAATCCCCCGCCCCATTTTAGTTATTGAGGTTATCACAAAGGAAGGCTGACCATGAATGGGACGGGGGCAGGTGACTTCCATAACTCTATTCCACATCGCTTAAAACAAGATCTTGGGATTCTTTTCAGGCCTTGACTGAGCCTACTTAGAATCCCAGCTTTCCAAACAATGCCCAAACCATGAGGATTTCCTTTATCCCCACTCCCTCCCTGCCTCCCTCCCTTCCTCCCTCCCTCCTTCATTGCCTTCCTTCCTTCCTTCCTTCCTCCTTCTTATCACTTTCCACTCATACTTTCTGACCTGCCTTCATTTCTCCTGCCTTTATTTTTCAAAGGTGGCTTTATTTTACCCTTTTTTTTGGGGGGGGAGGGGGATCTGGACCACATCTCATGATTAGAGTTCATTTTAAGTACTTACTCCTGCCCTTCATTGAGTGAGATCCCATCTCAAAGCCTGGTGCTGTGAATATATGTCTATATAGTACATTCACTTGAGGCCATATAAGCAGGCTGACCAAAACAAAGAAAAATCTATCTTGCGGGGAAATGTATATATACATGTATATATATGTGTGTGTGTGTATATATATATGTCACTCATATGACACAAGAAGCCTTCCTGATTGTGGTGTTGAGGTGAAAGTGTACACAGATTTGCTATCTGCTAAGATCAGTCACTTATTTCCTTTGGAAGCATAGGTGTTATTTGTTATTATTATGTCCATATTTACATATATGCATTGATTTTAACAAAAGAAGTGATTTAATATAAGACATGTCCAAGCTGCATCTATTCTCAAAAGGTTGAGGTTTCCATATCTGCTGACGTTCCTTCTATATCTGTCTTTGAAAGGAAAGCTGTTACATCCAAATGAAGCAACACAAATTGTTTGGGGGGATGATTCAGAAAGTTAAATAGAGATCTAAATTTCTAGCATCATTGGATACAGGGGTGGGGGAAGGTCTGGATAATTGACAAGCTCAATATCCAATAATCCACAAAAGCCAGAGACCAGGTTTTACCTGCATAAGCCTTCCTGGCTTAGGAGTTCATAATTGGGTTTAGTGGTCTATGCAAGGATAATGGAGTACAGCCATTAACGAAAAGAAAGAGGGAAAAAGTACTTCCCCAGGGGAGTCAGCACATGACCTGGAAGTAAAAGCTCAGGAGCTGTCACTCAGGTCACAAAGCCAGGTCTGCTTTCTCAGGGAGCTGCCAGGACTGGAACAAGCACAGATCTAGTTCCAGACATATGGGAAAGGGACAGCACAGCAGGGGCTGCATGGCCACGCAGGGAGAAGGGCCGCTCTGAACAGTATCGTGCTTTCTGTTGACTGGCACAGCAGGGATTCCCTGCCAGACCACCCTCAGCAGAATCGTGACCCCAAGAAATGGCTCTGGCCACTACACCAGCAAGGAAGGCATCCTGTCTCATGCATAAGTCAGAATTTATTGAATATTCATTTGTCCTGATAGCAGCTCCAATTCTACCTTTAGTCCCAACAGAAGTCTCCCCAGACATGTGCCCAAAGTCCCCAAACCACCCCCATGGCCTCTCAGGTAGTTTCAACTTGCAGCAAACCCACAGGACAGGGTTGGACTGCCCCGTGTGACTCTAGACTGTAATTCTCCAGCAGAGTGAGTAGTGGGTTTGCACTGCAGCCCAAGGCAGTGTCGTTCAGAAGGAGGGCTGCTAGAAAAGTCACCGAGCCTAAGAAATCAGGTTCATGTTTATCCGCTCTGCCAGTTTGCTGAGGTAATTACCAGAAAACCAGGGTGTGCCAACAGCCACGCTGTTCGTCCATGTCTCACATGCTTGAAAAGGAAAAGGGAGGAGGGATTTCACCATCTTCAGTAACACAGCCAGTTGAAGCTGTGGGGATCCTTCAGGTTACAAACTTTGATCAAAATTCTCACGCCCTCCCTTTGTTAGTCGAGATCTTTGGGGGACAACTTTTATAACTCGACAGGACTCACTGGTCCAGGGAAGTCTGATTCACAGTCGTTCACGGTTTGCACTAATCTTCCAGTTTATGAGTTAGCTAGAAATAGACAAGGCTTTCCACTCCCGCAGAGTTCCAGTCTTGGAAACACATGGGGGCAGTTCAACGCTGTCCTGTAGGGTCACTGTGAATTGGCTTCAACTCGCTGGCACTGAGTAGACCCATCTTGAGGCTAAGAGTATTCTCACAGAACCATTTTCCAAAATGGATTTTTCTGTTATAAAGATTTTGGCAAACCAAGTATACAATGGTTGAACAACATGAAGCCTATAGTCATGCCACTGACTTACATCTATGGAAATCCTCCCACCCACTATCATGATCCCAGTTCTACCTTGCAAACCTGATTAGACCAGGGGATGTACACTGGAGTCGAAAACATGGGGAATTCAGGACAGATGATCCCTTCGGGACCAGTGATGGGTGTGGTGATACCAGGAGGATGGAGGGAGGGTGGAATGGAAGGGGGTAACCAATTGCAGGGATCTACATAAGACCTCCCTGGAGTACAGACAGCGGGGAAGTGGGTGAAGGGACACAGCAGACTGAGTAGGACATGAAAAAGTAATTATGTGTAAACTGTTAAGGGTTCATGGGTTCATGGAGGAGGAAGGGAAATACGGGAAACTGGTAATGGGTGCCTAAGTGGAGGGAGGATGTTTTGAGAGTGATGATGGCAACAAGTGTGCAAATGTGACCTGCAGACAATTGATGTATGTATGGATCGTGATGGGAGTTGTATGAGCTTCCAATAAAATGATTCATTAGAAAAAAAGGGAGGGAGAGAGGGAAAGAGGAGCTTATACCAAGGGCTCAAGTAGAAAATATTTGGAAATGAAGATGACAGCATGTGTATAAATGAGCTTGATACAAAGGATGTATTGAGTGTTATAAGAGATGTAAGAACCCCCAATAAAATTGTTGAAAAAAAAAGATATAATTCACATCACATAAAATCGAACCTCTAAGAAAGCGAATGTTTTGAGAATAATGATGGCAACAAATGTACACATGTGCTTGACACAATGGATTGTGATAAGAGTTGTACAAGCCCCCAATAAAATGATTTTTAATAAAAAAATGGTGAAGTTGGTGAATTTGTGAGTGTGTGTTCACTGTGATAAAGAATCATCATAACCACAAGTTGCTAGGGCTAAAGCAGGGAGCAAATGAATCTTGCTCTTAGCTCACCTCTTTGAACCTGGGATGAATATTTACCTTCCTGCTAATGAGATGCCTCATTGAAAAAGGACAATAAATGTCATCTTCTTTTCGTGTGCTCTATAAAATTAATCTCCCATGCTTATGTTAATACCAAGAGTGTGATGTAGGAGGCAGTGTGACCTAGAGGATGAAACTTAAGAGCAAGGAGATTATGTTCAATCACCGACTCCATTACTGACAATATTCTCACCTCTCTCTGACTCACGTGCCGACTGTCACCCCTTCAAACATGCTCCCTCACATATCTGCAGTGTAAAATTGGGTAATACCTCTGAGAGACGCTGGGAGAATTACTTAGGTGCTTTGGGAAACAAGTTGAAACACCTTTTGGAACTTTCCTGCAAAGCAGCAGATAGGATTATATGCTCCTACTACAGAATCAGCCTTCTGGTAAATAACCATGATGCAGTTAGCAAATTGTCTTTCTCTCCAGTGAAAAGGATACCTTTGTGAACTCGCACAGGTGACAAGCCACCCAAGGAGTTCCATGGTTGCCCCGAGAATAAATGACACAGGAGGAGGGTACGGGGGATGGTCATAATTAAGTAGCGATGCTAAGGAGGGATTGATGCGTACACTTCAGGGGTTCAACTGAGAAAGGAATTGCATGTCCTTGTATTCTGCGGTAAAATAGACTGGGAAGTTGTGTTGGGTGTTTGAGACATTTTGTGAAACACTAAATCCATTTACTACCAATAATTGCCAGATATATGCAAGAGTAAATGAACCAACGCAGACAGATTTGTTTGCAGAGAAAGTGGGGCCAAATGGCTTTCATGAGCATGACTAATCCTAAAGTTTTGTGGCTCCGTAATCAGATTGCCTAAGCCTGGATTTTGACTCTTATAGTAGAGGAGTTGGCACAAGGCCCTATAACTACAGCTATTTTATGTCTCTAACCTCCATGCTCAAGAGCAGATAAGTAAGGTGACCTGTAAGTGCCTGCATTTGCTGCAACTACACAGCGGGTACTCAGAAACCTTCAGCTGCTCAGAAAATAAGAAACTTGCTGTAAGGCTTTCTCCAGATCTGTTTTTTAGGGTGGCTTAGGAACACTTGCTCTAGAATTAGAGCTGGGGGAGAGCATCCTAACTGGTTTTAAAAACCAGACCTTCTTTTCATGACTCCTTTCACCATCCTTGTGGATTTCCAATTGCTGGCATTAAAGAACTGAGCGGGATACTGGAGCTCTGCTGGTCAGTAATGTTTTTACCTCTGTCCCAAGAGTAATTCTTCTTGCTCATGAGGCCTCCCATCCCAACCCCTTTAAAAAATCCGATTCACCTTCTCCCCTTGTAATTTTCTTTACTTTGCAACTTTGTAAAGGCTTCCAAAAGTTTGTAGGGAATTAGAATTGAAAGATGATTATTGGATTGTTGGAAGCCCCCTCCAACTTTTGACATATCCCTTTAAGCTGACTCTGCAGCTCAGAAGTACTTTCCGGCTCTGTTAACTAACTAGTCACTTTCAAAATTAAAGCCAAGCAAGGGCTACTTCAGATGAGTCCAGCAAGGTCATCTGAAGGGGTGGTGAGGCTAGAACAGGCAAACTGCTACCAGGCATCCTGGGTTCCACCCTGACTTTGGGTTCTTTACCATGTGTCATGAAGACATGTGAGGGCATATGGGCAGAGCATTGAAAATTCTGTGGAAGGGGACCCTATGCACTTTATCATTTATCAGTCTTTCATTTTCCAAAGTCTCAAGTCTAGACCATTATCCACAAGTCACCATAACATTACTTCAGCCAGTCCTGGTGAAGACATTCCATTAGGTGCATGAGAGAGAGAGAGAGAGAGAGAGAGAGAGAGAGACTTCTGCCAAGTACACAAAATCGCCATGGAGAGGCTCATCGCTGGGCAACAGAAACCCTGGACCATCTTCTCTGGAAGTCTGCGTGAGTGTCAGGTTAGAAAAGCTGCCTCTGAGTCAGAGTGGGCTGTGGGGTCCCAAATCCCTTCATGGCTGATCTGGGGGAACACACTCAACTTTCCATTTCCATGAATGAAAGAATATATATTCAGACATATATGGCAACACTCACTTATCCAAGTATTATTATACCTAGACTTTGGTTTGAAAATTCACGGGCTATGATTAAAAATATTCTTGAACTGAAACTGATTACACATATGTGCAGCTATCAGCCAATCCCTCGGAAGATCTCCTCTTCTGTATTTCATTGCCAGCTCAACTCTCCTTTGCTCGTGTGTATGTGTATGTGTGTGTGTGTGTGTGTGTGTGTGTATGGTTTCAAACTGCCCAGCCCCACCACGTATCCTAAGGAGTCTTGCCTCCAACACACAAACAGCCAGGAGCATTTAAGAAATCTGCAGACCCTATGATGAGGCAGGACCACCAGGCAAGAGCTCCATGTTCCTACGTGGGTCAGGGAGGGTGGGGCCAGGACATATTGTGTGAACATGATCTCTTTATCCTTCCTAGATGATCAATGATACAGTGAGGGTTTCTGGGTATCCTCTGTGAGTGAATTATAGGCAGGCTGATGTCCACTGTTGTACATAATCTAGTGTCAATTTGAGGATTCAGAGTGATGGGTAGAGTCTAGCCTGTCAATCAGGTAGTAGCTTGATGATTTCATTTAGAAGCGCTAAGGCACTAAGGTGGGACACAGGCTTTCTTCCTGGGCGACATCCTGTGGAGAAGGCACATGGAGAGAGGCTAATGGAACCAGATCTCTGGAACTGGAGAAGCCACATGGAGACCCCTGACAGCACTGAGATGCTTCCAATGCCATTGGATCAAAAAGCTTTCCCACCCACTGGCCTGTGATCTTCTTGCATTTGGCATGATTGCATGTTTCATGAATCTGAAGAGGACTTTATAGACTGGTATCAGACACGTGAACTAATATCAGACTTATGGACTCGATTTGGACTGGGCTTGGGTGTTTTCTTAATGTATCATAACACTTTATATAAAGCTCTTTCTTTTTTTCTTTTTTTGGCATCAGTGCCCTGGTGGGAGTAGGAGGCCCAGCCTTGCTCCTGGAGAGCTGCTGCTGGATTTGAACTGCCACACAAAACCAGTACGCCACCAGGGCTCAGCCATAAAGCTCTTTCTTATATACAAACGAGTCTCCATGAATTTGTTTCTCTAGTCCACCCAGACTAACACATCCACCATAGAACCCTTTGCAAAAGAAACTATTTAAGAAACTTCATTTCTGCCCTATAAGGTCTTTCTTTCCACCCCTATCTTTGTTTTAATTTCTAGCCTTCTAATGCTCTTCCCAAGTTTTGACAAGAGATAATAAAGTATTGCTTGTGTTCATGGTGATAAAATTCTATCGGAAATAACCTGGGAAGATGGAGAGTAATTCTTATATCTGTTAGTTAAGCATCAATCAATCTTACACCTTGGCCTCCACCAGGTGGGATGTACTTTTTCCCTCTAGGACAGTTGTTCTCAACCTGTGGGTCGCGACCCCTTTGGGGAGTTCAAACGACCCTTTCACAGGGGTCGCCCGATTCATAACAGTAGCAAAATGACAGTTATGAAGTAGCAATGAAAATAATTGTATGGTTTGGGTGTCACCACAGCGAGAGGAACTCTACTAAGGGGTCACCACACGAGGAAGGTTGAGAACCGCTCGTCTAGGAATTACCTTCCTCCTCCTGGGTTCCTCGTAGGGCAGGTTTTCATTCCACCAGGGAGCCTGCCTGGCCTACTTTCCATGACAGTCAGTTATGCCTGCCTCCTATTTCCAGACCACCAGAACCCTCAGTTGAATGGCTGAGCTGTTTCGTGAGATGCTGAAGGAGGAGGATTGTATTCCTTAGAAACACCAGCTAAAAAAGTATTGTGTTTGGTTCCCGATTTTAAAGGGGTCTGAAATAAGTGGAGGAAGTCATCGAGGTGGGGTTAATAGAATGCAATTATAAACTCAAAGGGCAGGAGCTGCTTCACAACTCCTCCTCCAGGGTCTGACACAGTACTAAAGAACCACCCTGCGCTCTGAGTCCGGACTGAGTACCGGGTACCGTTTGAAGTGCTTTTTAGGCACTACCTTGTCGAGTGCTTACAAGGGTCATTTCTCCTAGTTTGTATTATTATCCCCATTTTACAGATGAGGAAAAAATGAGGCAGAAAGAGATTGGTCATCTGCCTCACACCACCTGGCTAGTGAGGGGCAGAACCCAGGCTGCCTTGTCAGAAGTGTCACTCTCACTTGCCACACTGAATCTCAGGAGGTGATGCATGAAGGACTTACACAAGGGAAAAGATCCCCAAACTACAAAAAATGAATGCAATTATTCCACAAGTGGTAGACATTGACATAACCGCTTTGCCTGTGGCCCTTGCCACGCTCTGACATTATTTGTTCACTCAACTCCGACATGCCTGCCCAGTAGAATAAAAGTGCGTGAGCGCCCTGGTCTTTTCTACTGTTATCACTCTAGATAGTAAAACGATGTCCAGCTCATAATAAACAGTTGGCAGATATCTGCTGATACATGAGTCTCATGGATTTGAAAGAGGGCAGTACCATCATCGAAGAGTATCACACTGGAGGAAGCCAGGGAGGTGTTATGAATGGGAATGGCCTTAACACTGAAGATGGAAGGAATGACTCTCTCTCTCTCTCTCTCTCTCTCTCTCTCTCTCTCTCTCTTTCTCTCTATGGGGTGAGGAGGGCCAGTGCAGATTCTCTGACTCAGCGGAGCCCCTCGATGTGGAACACTCTGGGTCAAAGGGCAATGATAGTGAGGGGCAAGGAAAAGTTCTGTTTTGAGAAAGGGGAGGGAGACAGATGGGTGTCCAGCTCACGCTGGCATGAGTTTCTCCCCATCTATCCAGTCTATTCCTGGAGGTTTTATCATTATTTAGCCTGAGCCCTCGCTTTTCGTTTTCTTGACCTGAAAATAGCCCTGGAATATCCGTCTGCATGGAAGCAACCTAAATTCACCAAAGAGCACTGGGAGGTTGGTGCCCAGGATCTTCAATAAGTCAGACTCACTCCTTGGGAGGAAGAAGAAATCTACTCAAGGCCAGGGGAGGACTTTGGTATCTCCCTAAACCAAAAAATCAAACTCGCTGTCTCATCGAGTGGATTCTGACTCATGGCAACTGAAGAAGACAGGGCAGAACTGCCCCTCCTCTCGGTTTAGGAGGCTGGAAATTGTTCCGCTATGGAGTGCAGTGGCTTCAAACTGCTGATCTTGTAGTTGGCAGCCCAACGTGTGACCCGTTACACTACCAGGGAGCCTCAGGCATCATGGGAGTCCAGAAAATAAAGAGAATTTCAGGATCAAAGGGAGAGTTCCTCCTTTGAAAGAACGCCCATCATTTCAGAACCTTGAAGACACAGAAGACCTGAGTGCACCACATCACGGGGACACTTCTGCCTGAGGAACCTGCTTCCGGGTGGCCTGTCCTTTCTTGGGGCGCAATGAACTCCATGGGGACTTGTCTTCTGGGTGTCAGAGCCCAGATAAGGAGGCAAGGACGGAAGAGGAGGCAAGTCACAGAGATTGACAAGGCAGTGGCTTCACAACAGTTATTTTTACTAACAGACTGAAATGTACTCAAATGCATCTTAAATGTAGCTAGTGCACATGGTAGGAGGAGGAACCTGGGTTTCTCAGTGGTCAAGGGCGAGGCTGCTAACTGAAAAGTGGACCGGTTGGAACCCCTCCAGGGCATAAGCAGGAGAAAGATCCTTGTTCTGCCCTCGTCACAGTGATTGGTGTGGGCGCCCAACTCCTCCCGGCTACAGGACAGAAGAGATTTGCTACCACAGGGTTTCTCCGTCACTCATTGTGACAAGAACCAATGGCCAGGTCTTTTCTCCCATGGAGCTGGGCGTGGGTTGTCACAGCTGACCTTCAGATTAGGAGGGAAGTGCCTCCCCGCTTACAGCACCAGCCTACAATGCCCTATGGGATAGCTTTACTCTGTCCTCTTGAAATCAATTGCCTGATATCTAATAACATTAGTATTGTTGTGTGTGGTTGCCTTGTTATATCTGAAGGATGTCAAGTTTTCCTTTGTTTAGTCTTCTTTGGGAACTTCCGTATTTTTCTAGAGGGAGACAGAACTCTGATAAGAAGACCTTGTCAGGAATTAAGCCTGGCCTACATGGCCTCAGGATTAGCCCTGGAAGTATTTGTTCCATTCCTTGGAGCTAGAAATACAGAGAAGCACGCCTTTAGTATCAAACATGACTTCTCTCCTTGACTCTTTTTCCTTTCACACAATTTTAACCAAACATTCAGAAACTGTTTGAAATGTGCTCCCCCTAATTAGAAGGGAGAATAAACGGGATAAAATCTGGGAGAGAGAAAATGTTTTTCTGTAGGTATAAGTCAGTCTTGGAGGGTGGGGAAATGTGAAGCCAGCATAAGTTCCTGAAACAACGACGGCGGGGATTTTAGGACCGTTCGGCATCGAAGGTCTCCATGCTTAGTTTCCTCATACTTCGGGAAGAGAGGAACTGCTAATCAGCATGATCGTTACGAGTGTAAGCCTTGATCGGTGTCTCGTTAACTGTGAGAAATGGCAAGAGACATGGCACAGACCTGCACTTGCCCTCATCTGCCACCTTCACTGCGGAGATGGAGGGAGGGGCTTCTCCAGGGTGCGCATGACAGTTGGTCCAACCACCAGCAGTCTAGAAAATAGCCCCTATTTCCAAGATGAACCTGCTACCCAGGAGTGCCCTACGATGCAAAGTGCCCAGGGACTAAATAAAACTGTGTGCGCCAAGTGCCTACATTGTAAAGTGTGTCCATGCCCACACTCGACAACCTATAGTTTCGAGTATTCTACCACAGTCCTGAATTTCAGAAGAGCTGTGTGAAGAGAGTTCAGTGAAAAAAAGACTACACTCATGAATGTGTCTTTTGGCTGACCAGTGATCTATTGGTGGTAATTCATGTAAATGCTTGCAGCAGTTCTGTAAGATCTATAACGTCATCTCCCCCACCTTCTGTAGGTGGGAAAACGGAGATGGCGAGAGGCTAAGCAAAGTGCCAGAGATCACACAGCTACTGGAGAGGAGAGTGGAGATGGGATAGGAGCCCCAATGCCTATTCGATTATCCAGTGTACCAGCCCTCGTCACCTCGGGAGGGAAGGCCATGGGTCTTTTGGGATCTTTGCTGAAGCCCGGCTTGTTTTGTATGATGAAGTAGTGACCAAGCACTTGACTGGTAATTGAATGATCAATGGTTTAAACCCACCAGTCACTCTGTGGGAGAAAGACTTGGCTGTCTGCTTCCCAAACTATGGCTGTCTGGGAAAGTCTGGAAGGCAATTCTTTTCCGTTTCATAAAGTAGTCAGCATCAATGCTGGGACTGGGTATTATTTTGTGTGTTTTTTTTTTTATGGTGAATCAACTTGGGGTCAACTTAAAGTGGTGATGATGGGGTCTTCAAGTATCTGGTATCAATGCTTAGTGAAAGCAGACAACAGGTTTTTTGTCTAATGTTCTTAAGGTGCAGGCGTTCTCTATTTCATGCATTTATACACTTTTGTTGTTGTTGCTGTTGTATTGTTTTGATTTTGAGATTTTGTTTCCCCACTCCTTCCTATTGTATTTTTTTCTTGCCTATGTTTCAAATTTTAAAGTTCTAACACATACACATACGATCATATTTTGGTCATAAATGACTTCCTCCTCAAAATAGTGTGATGAAAAACCATGGGCCTTGGATGAGTCTCCTCCACCACTAAGCTCCCAGTCAGTCCAGATTAGTCAGCTTAGTCAGTCCAGGTTGCCAGAGGGTAGACAAGTCCTAGTAGAATTTCCTTTGAGAAGACTCAGCTATGTCCAAAACCAAAACACCAAACGCGCTGCCTCAGTCCATTTTGAACTCACAGTAACCCTGAAGGACAAGGGTGGTACTGTTACTGTGAGTTTCTGAGACTATCTTTCTTTTCAGGAGTAGAAATCCCCATCTTTTTCCTATGGAGTGGCTGGTGGATTCGAACTGCTGTCCTTGACGCTAGCAACCCAACTTATAAACATTATGCCACTAGGGACCATAAGCGAGAGAAATAAAAGCAAAGGTCAAAGGAAAAAGTACCTATGGGAGAAGAACACAGTGAGGAGTGAGGGTGTAGATCTCATGGTGGTTTCATAAAGTGGAGAACAATTGAATGGGGCAAAACCCTATGAATGGAATCCCCTTGAACTACTGTAGTGTCCTTTAAACATTACAAGGAAAACTGAGAATTACGTCCAGTTACTTTGGGCTACTGATTTGAGTGTGACTCCCTGCTGAGACAGGGACACCAAGGTCTTTGGTTTTATTCAGATTACAGTTACCAGGCTTAGCCAGGATTCTGCTCACTGTTTTATGCAAATAGCGTGTGTGGGGTACTATTTTTGCTGACCTCGTCCTTGCTCCCACCCAGCTATTTTTATAAGCTCACTATGCTAATTTTATACATATTGTTGTAAAAAAATAGAATAGTATCCTTACAAAAGATTGGGGGAGGGGGAGAGTGTGGAGAAAAACGTTTAACACATGGTGTCTGCAAAAATACTGTGCTTGCATCCGTACCATTCATTTGGTACTTACACTTAAACCGACTTGCCTGGTGTCAGGTAGCGAAGGCAAAAACAGTTCCAGAAGTCCTCGCTTCTCTCAAAACCCACCACTGCCCATAGAGTAGAGTCTGGCTCACAGTGACCCCACAGGCAGAGCAGATGCCTCTCTCTGGGTTTCCAAGCATATAAATATTTATGAGAAGTGAAAACTGTTGTTTTCGAACCGCTGTCCTTGCATTCAGCAACTCCATGTGTAACGTACTATGTCCCCAGGGCTTCTTGGAAGTTCTGGCTTGGAAAAACCCAACCCCCTGCCATGAAGTAGACACAGCCTCATGCTGACCCTACAGGGCAGGGTAGAATTGTCCCCACTGAGTTCCCTAGACAATAACTCTTTACTGGAGTAGAAAGCCCTGTCTTTCTCCCAAGGAGTGCCTCATGGTTTCAAATGACTGCCCTCATGCTTGGTGGTTCAACGTGTAACCACTGTGCACCTCGGGCTTCTTAAGTTCTGGCTTAGAGGAAATTAATATCTGTATGACCTTAGAGATGTTGCAGAACCACTGTGAGCCCCACCTATCACCACGTCAAGGAGCCCCAGTGGCAGTGGCACAGTGGTTAGGCACATGAGAATGCAAATGGAAATGCTAGCCTCCCCTGTCCATCCCCAAGAAAAAGAGCGGTCTGCTCCTGTAAAGGTGCTCGGTCTTGGCAAGTCCGCTGGGCAGTTCACTCTGTCCTCTTGGACACTATGAGCTGGAATCTACTGGGTGGCAAGGGCTTTTTATATTCACCTCACCAGAGGGCCCTCAGCAGAAAAGAATGCTGATCTACTTCTGAACAAATCAGGCCCTGAAGAGTCAGCCTGTGGAGTCCAGTTCTACTCTGATGCCTGTGAGGTAACCAGAGACAAAAGCTAACTCCGTGACATCCTTGATTCTTTTTTTTTTTTTTTGTGGGGTGAGGGGGTCAGCTCTGCCCTCTGGTGGGAGTGGGAGGCCCAGTCTTGCTCCTGGAGAGATACTGCTGGATTTGAACCCGTCAAGCCAGGGGGCCACAGTCCCCCACTCAACCACTATGCCACTGGGGCTCAGCCCCCATCCTTGGTACTTATCAAAAACAAACAAACAATACAGTCTGTGGGAGAGTGTGTCGGGCACCATTCAGCGCTGCATGAATGTTAGCATCCCTTGGTGCCTAGACTCATTAGAAACATGACTGATGGATTAACTCTGGCCAGCTTTCTTAGACATTGCTTCACTTAATTGCAAAGGGCAGTAGCTATGCAAATCAAGTGACATGCAAGAAAATACAACTGACTTACAGTAGAATAACCCAAAGGATTTTCTCCTTTATAAACTCTTTCGCAAACAGAGCTTTTTCTCTTCCTTGATGAATCGCCCTCTGCCTGGGATGGGGAGAGCTGTCAGAAGAAATAAGAGCGTCGCTCTGCACACATATTAGGTATTTCTCCAACTAGTGGGAATTGGACAAGTCTGGAATTCCGCCGTCTACCTCTTCCTGAGTACCCTGTGTCCCCTGGCAAGGTTCTCACGAAGGGTCCCAGAGCTTTGGTGACCTCATGCAAGCAAACTGTCTTGAAGTTGAGCAGAGCTGAAGAGACCGAAACTTTAAACTACAATTTTATTTAAATTCCCCATTGTCGGCCGACATTTTCAATTTTCATTTCCCTGCCTTGGCCCATTCGGCCCTAGAAACTTGGATGTTTTCATTGAATAGCAGCCAGTGAACATTGGGCTGAAGGGGCACACTATAAATTTGGAAAAACAAATAAATGCTTCAGAACTTCCACTTGAAAACCACAGCTAAAAATGAAATCAAATCTGACCCACCCCTTTTCTCTTAAATTGTGGGAACAGATTCAGTCGGCCTCGATTCTTAAGCCCATATTAAATTTTACATAAGCACCTTGGAGCTGGATGCCTGGCGGGGTCGACGGCCCTGATGGAACCTTTGACTCATGTGGCAACCTGAACCACGCACTACCACCCCCACGTTCCTTAATAAACATGTGTGCTTAAAAAATAAAAAGGGAAGAAAAATTGGTTTATGGGCATAGAGAGAATAATTCACTCCAAATTGCTCCTTTGATGAATGTGGACAAAAGAATAAAATTTGTCACCCAGCTAATATTACCATCAATATTTTGTCCAGCTACATTCCTTCCAATTTAAAAACAGTTCAATATCCCTTTTACCTTCAAGTAGCAGCACTTAATAAACAGTGATGGATGGTTTTTATTTTTGTTCGCATTTCAGTCTTCCCTGCTTCTGTTACAAGGGGACTGTTTTGCTTGGGGGAAATGTAGTGCCTCCGTCTTTCTCGAGTTGACATGCATCCCTCAAGGAAAGACGGCCATATTTAATTCATAACCGCCATCGGCTACGCAAACATACAACTTCCCATCAATTAGGCAACACAGAGATGCTGTTAAAAATCAATGAGCTTATTATTAAATATATTTTTTTCATGTAGCAATAATAGTTATTGCTGCACTATTGTTATTACTGCGATGTCAGCTGTTTAGGTAGCTTTCAGAGAGTGCAATTGGTTTTGATCTTGCTAGCAAGCCATTCTATTCAGCGAGGGATCCAGGGGAGGCGTTCCCTGTTTTGTCTACAGCCATCTTTAGAAGCCGGGAAGAGAAGGGGGAAGAGGCATGCTGCAGGGCAGCGAAGCCTGGATTGGAGGCAGAAGGCCTGGGTTCTAGGCCCAGCTCTGCACTTAAGTAGCTGTGTGACCTTGGGTAAGTCTCTTCTCCATTCTGGGCCTTAGGTTTCCTCTGTGAACTTAATGAGAGGGTTATCCTACGTGACCATGAGGGTCCCCTCCACCCCAAAGTTGAGAATTCCTTAATAACACTTGCTTGGCTGGCAAAGAAGACAGACTGAAAGGGACACAGTTGACCACCTCTCACGCGTTCCTTTTCCAAAGAGCCTTAATTTAAAAAGGAAAAAAAGAAAAAGAAAAGGCGGTCACAGAACCGGGGATCCCTCTTGAATCTGGAGCAGACGTCAAACCGATGTGAAACCCAAATACTGTATGCCTATATTTGTGTTTTCATCCTCGTGGCGTGTTTATTAAAAATAATTTTGATATTTTGACACATGCCACTCGTGTGGGAGCCTCCTGCCTACAAACAGAGTTGTTAAAACAGTGCCAGCACATGCAAAGGTTACAAACAACACAGCAGAGATTTTGGCAAGTGCATCATATGCTGTCTGGCCACAGCTGATCTGAACCGAGTCCCCCGTAATTACAGGAGAAGGTGGCACAGGTTTGCTGCTAATTGGAAAATTCTGCAAATGGCAGCACTGAAGTAAATTGACAGTCGTTAGAATATTAGCAAAATGAGAGTACTGATTAGTAAAAAGCTCAGATGTAGACTTTTTTTTTTTTTTTTTTTTTACTGCCGGATTCTACTAGCAAATTGATAATAAAAGCTGAACTTAATAATAACAGCTGTTATTTGACCTGGTAATCTTTTTTTTTTTTTTTTTTTGCTTAATCTGTTGCTGTTCCCAGACCAATAACACATAAAGAAGGTCTGTATCCACTGTTGCAAAATTATCTTGAATCCCAAATGGTATATTCAGGCTCCGTGAAGGAAAACCGTACTTAAAGGGGCAGACCATCAATGCTCATGTCCTAAGGAAAGCGAATGAACTTGAGAAGCCACGGTTGTTTTCTTTCTCCACCTTGCAACAGGTCCCGGTAGACAGGCTGGGGTGTTCATGTTTGTTTTTCGGAATGAAGCCTAAATTCTACTTCCAGTGTGCTTTAAATCGGTGACAGGTAAAAATGCCAAAAGTTCACTTTTTTCTTTTTTTTTTCTTTTTTACCTTGAAAGTGGACAAGAAACAAAGTAAGATGTCACCAGACTCAAGCTTCTATCATCACCGAACTGTTTGTACCTACAATTTTCCAACCGCTAGGAGCAAAGAAACCCAGATGGGAAGGGACTGGGCCTGGATCTATGGATTAGCAATACTGCCGTGAACTTACGGACAAGGGGCTGCGAGTTCCCCATGCGTGCGTTGCCGAGAGTGATGAGGTCACACATGGCTATGTCCAGAAGACTTCCCCTGTGGGCTGTTTTGGTGGGTGGCTGCATTGGCACAACCTTTCTGAGTCCATGGCACGCACAGGTCAAATGGAAATTCCGTTCTAAGGATTTGGCCCAAAGAGTCACAGATATGCCTAACACTTTATGGAGGTAGATGCTCTCTCCAGCATTGGTTAGAATAAAGTAGCAGTAACCACCTGACATGTCCTGCAGTGGCAAGTTGGCTAGATAAGATGCAAAAGCAGGCTTCATGCAGATATAAAAGATGTTATAGGATAGTATATAATCCTACCCCCAAAACCAGACGGTTGTGGTGTATTTTAAAAAGCAGAGCACAAACATGGTAATCATTGGATGATCACTCAAGGAATTAATAGTTATTTGGAAGTGGTGGGTTAAGGGGTGGAGCTTTGGAGGCTTCGTTTGTTGGTTTTTCTTATTTTCTCTTTCATTTGCCCATGTCTTAAAAGTTTGTAAAATTGGCACGAATTGTTTGTGTAGTAAGAAAATGTTTGTTTGTTTGTTTGTTGCCAGGGGCTGGAGGGAAGAAGGTCCCTAAAGGGCTTCGTTTACTCCCAACAACAAAGCAGTCTGTGGCAAGGGAAAGCGCAGGGCTTCAGTAAGCCAAGTTGGTGTCTGTATTCACAGCACCTGACACGACACAGGAGTCTGCCCACCTTGAGTCAAGAGAAGGGAAGGGGCCTGCTGGGCACCAATCTTAAAAGTCCAGATGGAGAACAGCTTCCTCAGCCACACCCAGGTCTCAAGCACTCATCTTTTTGATCGCTGGTCTCCCGAAAACACTGGTTAACCACACACGAGGCCCTGACAGAGCTGAACTTTCTCTTAGGATTTCGGCCTTCCTACCCTGAGACGTTTGCCATTTTCTTTTGCCCCTCCTTGTGATAACGGGGATTTGTTTGGAATGTGTGCAGGCGGCAGTCACGGCGATTTTCTCGCTTTGGTGTCTTAGCACCAGTCAACTGGAGAGGGGTAGCACTGCAAACTCAGTCCGCAACCTCACAATGGTAAGTTGTAGATTTAACCCCGAGCGAGAGGCAGCCATGCTGCATAGGGTGGTTCTGCTTACGAATCTCCACACATTTAACCAAAGCCCTATCAGGGGCCTGCGGGCTCACGGGGTCCCCTGTTCTTGAGCATCCACCAAGAAGTTGACCGAGCTGGCCTCACCATGCATGGACATTCGCTCGGGCAGAGATGGACGCATGGCCCTGCCTATCAGATCTGCTTCTAAAGAATTCTTATTACATGCCTATGGCACCCCTGCCAAAAAAACAGAGTAAAATTCCAAAGGCAAAACCCCTAAGTTTCAGAGCCACCAGAATGGGTACAGCAAGGCTTTGCCCGGGGACTAAACTGCAGCCTTTGCTTCTTGCAAAGAGCACAAGGCCCACCCCATTAGCCTCAGTCACGCGGGCCAGGCGACTTTCAAGCTGTTTCTCACCAGGAGTGTGGGTGGGCAGTGGGCAGAATCCCAAGGTGACAACTAGACTCAATTGAGTGTAACTCAGGAATTTTTTTTAAGTGACTCTTCTGAACGGTGGTACCCAGATCCCCACCCTTCATTATTCCTAACAGTGATGCGTCAGGAAAACAAAGCGAGGAGGAGGAGGAGGAGGGAGAGGAGGAGGAGGAGGGAGAGGAGGAGGAGGAGGAGGAGGAGGAGGAGGAGGGTGGCTGCATCCAGTTTGTGCCAAAGACAGTTAAGGGTGGAGAGGGAGGTGGGATTGGGCAGGGTGGGGGGATCAAGTCACTTTCAATCAAGTGTCACACCTTTAAATAGTGGTTAAATCTTTGCATTATGCAGCTCATCCCTTTACAACATGGGGTTCCCTTAGAGAATTCCCTGTTTACACTGGGAATTCCTCCAGGGCCGCATCAATAAAGCTGAACAGATGTCAGGGTGGAACGCCAGCGGCAGTGGCGGTTGTCAGGGGTACTGGGGAGGGAGGCACAGAACAATGAGAGACGGCATCTGCTACACAAAGCCCTTGCGCGTGGGTCAGGTTCTGCCCGTGTGTAGAGATTCCACCCTACCCTTTGTCTGGGCACATTGCCTTTCTTGTTTCTCGATGACAAGGGTTGACACATGTCACCCGGCCCTATCAGGAGTGTTATTTGTTTGCCACTTGCATATGCACCGGTGTGCGTGACCTCCCCTGCATCCGTGCTGAATGCGCCGAGCCCGGCGGAAACTCGGCAGCCCTGCCCCAGTCTACAATTTCATTATGCACTCTGAGTTGAAAGTGGGATGTAGATGTCCTTCTTTTTAATTAAAAACATGATTGATGAGACTTAACTGACAGTAGGAAACGCAATTTAAATATTCCTTAAAGAGCCACTAACCCTGTTTGCGTGGCGAGGGTGCCGGTGGTTTACAAAGTTGCAGGCAGCGGGCGGAAGGGAGTGACAACGGAAGCCCGTGGAAGTCCGTGCGCTCGGCAGTGGCATTTGCAGGCGGCTCACCAGGAACTGGGGCACCCGAGGAGCGAAGGGGAGGTGCTGCTCGCTCCTGGGCCAGGGTGACGTTCAGGACGAGGAAAGGCCGCAGCTGAGTGGCGGGGAAGAATAGGACAGGGAAGCAGGCAGACGCAGAAATGGCCAGTTCAGCCCGTTTGGGAAGCAACCACCAGCTTTCCCTAAGGCCTCCTGCCCAAACTCCCCGCTTCTCCGCCCGGGCTGTGCCCAAGTGGACGTTCGCCTCCTGGCAGGCTCGCTGCGTTGCATGGGTCCTTTGCTCCTCTGGCAAGCTTTCTTGGGGATGTTCTTGTAAAGCACGCAGTGTCAGAACAGTCCTCTGTGTCTCGGTCCTCCCCTCCGCAGCCCGGGCCCGGCGGGCGAGAGGTGAGCTTGAGAGGCCAACGGGGCAGCCTCAAATGCTCAGGGCTCTCCTCTGGTCCGTTCCCTACTGCTATTGGGAGACGTTACCTCGTGGGAAGGCCAGTCAAAGACGGGAGAGTACGTTTTGCTCCTTCTGAGGCATTAGCATTCGCATTTTCAATCTAGCGAAACAGCGGGTCAAGTTGGATCTCAGTCTGTCAAAGGAACGTGAGTTAAGCAGCATCAACAATAGTAACAGCACGTTGGTTGATCTGGGTTGTTGGTTTTTTTCCTTCTCTTCCTTGGTATCAAGGGTTGTTGTTATTAAAGGATGTTTTGTGTTCCATGAAAATAGCTGTTTTCTGAGAAGTGGTGACTTCGGATTACAACAGCAACAATAGCACAGTGACTAAACCCTCCCAAAAATTATATACAAGAATAGCCCAGCCTATACTCTGGAGGCCTACTGAGAGTATAGTGTTTTTCTGTGCCTAAAGATTTTATGCCAGGATTTCAGAATCTCTCAAAGAGCAGCAGATACCACAAAGTATAGTTCTTCTCTGCCTAATTCCTAATTAGAGACTGATTAAGAAGGGGAGGGAGGAAAGGCCTTCATTGAAATACTTGGATTAGAGGAAATTGGAGGCGGGTGGGGTACAGTTGGAGCTGATTTCTAGTGAGTATCCAACTAGCAAAGGTTAATCAGAATTGTAACAATGAGCTGTAAAATTCCAGATTCTGATCAATTGATTAATGAGATGTCAAAAGATACACGAATTCACTTTGGAGAGAAACATATTAATAATGAAATATATTTGCAAAACTGTAACATCTTCCCTCTTGTTTAGATTATCAACTCCAGCAGCGTTAGATGTTCCGCTGACAAGACACAGCAAATCACAGCTTCCAACAAAATGGACCCAAAAGAGCCTCAAAATGCCACTCCGGCTACTGCCATCCTAGACCCACCTCTGCTGAAAGTGCCCCGAAAAGTTAGCAAACTCCTGGTCTGAAAAGGGACAAATCTCCCAGCCTGCCCTGCTTTGGGTCCACTTTGTCCTGCCTCCTCTCTGGCATGAACATAACCGATTCAGATTCGTTTCTGAAATAACGCCTTTCCTAATCCTGCCTTCGAGATATTAAAACGGGACACTTTCCAGCCTTATCTATTCATTAGCCCAATATCAATTCCACCGATGACACGGGTGATGGATGGAGAAAGGACACCACAAACGTTTTTCCTTCTGAATTGGACTGTCCCGGTGAACAAACAGATCTTCCTCTCCGTGCCATCGATGTTCTTTGTCACAATAAACCAGAGTATATTATGTTTATATATGTCCTTCAGGCATGTCACAACAGTTTGGCATTCTGAGCGCTCTACCACTGTGTACATTAAATAGTCATGTAGTTACATTAAACAGTGGGGAGTTCACACTTCACAACCACTCAGTGTTTTAAAACAGATGTGGGCTGTCTGTTGTCAGACTGTCGTGGAAAAAGCTTAGAAGGATCTTGGTGGGAACACACTCTCCAAATGACGGAGGGCTCCCTGAATTTTCCATCTAAGCGCTCTCATACCCCGTACGAAAGACCATGCATGAGAGTGATTAAGGGAAAGGGAGAAAAATGGGGAACGAGAGAGAGAGAAAAAAAAAATAAAAACAACTTCTATGTCTTAGAGTACAGAGCTTAGAAAAAAAGGATTCAGAATCCGGAATAGTTTGTGGCATGGAATATTTTGAGCGGGGTGGGCTCGCCAGGGTATCGTGGGATTTACTGACAGGAGAATTTTTGACAGTTGATGGACAGATGAATTCCGTCATGGAAGCGTTAGTCGAAAGCAGCAAGGCCAGATGGAAACTCACAGCTTGTCTTTAATATTAATTTTCCCTTTTTTTCAGGAGATCAGAATTCCCTAATTCCCTAAAATGTTTCAATGCATCTTGAGGTATTATTTTTCAGATGCCTTTCTCCACCTACTCTTAGTAAGAGTGCTCCTTTGTGTTAATGTTATTTTTCCTCCCTCACTTTGAGAAAGAAAAAAAAAAGCTTAGTTTTTTTTCTTTCTTTCCTTTTTTTTTTTTGTCCTATTGTACAGCTGTTAAGATTCTTCCTTCGTTTACAGCCAATATCAGTGACAAATTTCCTCACCTTTTATGAGACTCCAGCTAAATGAGAGAAATGTGTCTGAAGCAATTGTGGCACCCGGCGATGATAATTGAGGGGGGAATGAAAGGGTGTCTTTGTGGTCACAGAAAAGGGACAACCCTTCATGCTCTCTGGAAGATGCAAGTTGTTCAGAGCCTGTTCATCTTCCCGAGAGTACAAATGAAGCCCCTTCTATCCCTACTCCCTATCCTCCATGACCTGGGATGCGGTAGAGGCTCACAGGTCTGAGTTCCAGTAGTGGCCCTGCCTGGGTAGCTGAGCAAAGCCTACACAAGTCACACCTAAGCCCCGGGCTTTCCTTGCCTTGCCGGTACAGCGCTGTGGATGCTGGAGGATTACCGTGAATTCTAGGTGGTCTCACGTCTCCCTTTGTGACACTCTGACTCTTCATATCGAACAAACAGCAGTTTTATGAAATGGTGAGACCAGGCAGATCATCTAGAGCGCAGTGTATTGGGGCCAGGGCGGGAGAGGGCGAGGGAGGGCTTTTATTGAGTGAGTGTTGTGGCGATGGCAAACTTGGCAAGGGTTGCTATGGGTGGTGGTTCCACCACAGGTATACTATCCCTGATATCACCACGTGGCCAACCTGAAAAGTGCCGAGTTGGCCAATGTCACGTTACACTCATGCCTATTTTCGCCACCATTAAAAATAGAAGAAGTCCAGGTGAGGGTGCTTTTCTTCTCCTCACTGCTGACCTTCTCAGAGACACAGAGGGCCATGCCCTCCACCTCTCGGCCTGCTTTTTCCCTGCCGATCCACACAAGCGATCCCTCACACGTGGAATCTGGAATATCTCAATGGAAAAAGATAGAGTGCCCTACTCTAACAAAATAGGGGTCAAATTCTAACTTTTCTAGGCTGTTAACCCCGTCCTACTCGGTCCTCTCTTGTTATATCAGAAGGCAAATGCTCCTTTAAAACTCAGGGATATTCCTTCTACCTCTGTGACCCTAATATTTAATGTCAAGTTATTAACACTGGACAACTTCTGCCAGCTTTCCTTTCACATCCCCTTAGATATACATTGGTTCCCAGTCTGTCAGTATGAGTCTGTGTGTGTGTATGTGTGTATTTATACATGAGTATAGGTCCACCAGAAAAAAAAGATTTCAATTTATGTAATGAAGCCATGTAGCGAAACAACAAATGCAAGGCCAAGTCTTTACCTGTGGTTAGTTGTTGAAAGGGAACAGGGCTGCCCTGCACACACTGAAAGGTCATGTCTACATGGTGCAGGAGGGGGTGGCAGCAGCTTAGAGCCCCTCAGGCCCCAAATTCTCATGGGGCTGTGATGGGTCCTGCTATGTGGCCAGGACAAGTCACTTAACTTTTATTCCTTCTCCTTATCTGTGTGACAGGCAATAGATTATCCATCCGAACAAGAGGGATGTCTGAGAGGGACTGAACGCCCAGAGATCTCATGGGGTGGGTTCCAGAGGACAGACTCGGCCTAGTGGGTTCCAGGGAGCAGATCTGATTCGATATGAGAAAAACGTGCTGGAGGACACATGGGCTCCCAATCCAAACAGGCTTCCTTGTTAGGCATGAGTTCCCCATCATGATAACGAATCCATTGACAGGATGCCTTAGAGAGAGTTTCTGCTTGACTTAGCAGGTGGGACTAGATGACATCGCGGTCCCTTCTGATTTAAATAAGCAAGCAAACAAACTTTATGATGAGATCCCAGTCAGTAGGGTATTTCACCAAAAATATGAGAATGGAAAGGAATCTTTAACCTCTTCCTATAGAGTTGGTCCCAAGTTTGGAGGACCCTGCAGGGCTAAGCAGAACTGCTCTCTGGGGTTTCCATGCCTGCCGTCCTGACTGGGGCTGGTGGTCTGGTCTGATCACCTTTGAAGGACTGGTAGGTTTGAGATGACGACTTTTCCATTAGCAGCTACGCACTCAGCTCTGTGCCACATATCTTCTCGAAAGAGACCTGGTGGTGGTGGGGGGGGGGGGGGGGGGGGGGGGGGGGGGGGGGTAACGGGGAGGGGGCTCTTGGCCACCTGCCCTTCTATGGTGGCGGAGCCAAGGTGAGCAAATGACTTGTGCCTCAAAGGTATGCTGCACAAGTTTTTAAAGATAACTTCTCCGAGTCTCTCAGCAATCTTCAGAGTTGGGAAGCAGTAGTCACACATTTTGCTGACAGAAATGGAGGCACAGGGAGGTGAAAGGACATGCCTAAACTTCTGCAGTTAACCCGTGGGAGGGTTGGTTCAGGATCTCAGGGCGATTCATCTTCAATGAGCGCTGCCTTGTTTCTTTGGTGCCTGGCTCACAGGGACCTCTGAACACTTCTCTGAATCTCACCAGGAGCTGCAGGGACCCAGTAATGTGAACTCAGTGTTGTTTGCCTTCCAGCTAACCACACCCACTGCCACCGCAGTCTATGGCGACTTTTAGACAGAGAGGAATCCCTCCCCACCCTCCTAAGGGTTTTCAAGGCTGCCACATCTTTCTCCCCAAGAAGCATCTGGGAGCTTCGAACCATGGACCTCTCTGATAGCAGCCAAGCTCTTTCACCGCTGTGTCACTGGTGAGCTGCTTTTGGGTGCGTCTTCCAGCCTCGCTTATTCGCCAGGCATGAAAAAGAGCTTCTGTGATCATTCCCCTCAATTCCTTCCTTGTACCAAAAAGAAAACTGAGGTTTGGAGAAGTCAACCATATGAAATTAAAAACCATGATTTTTTTTCTTGAGGGGGGTGGTGGGCAGGGAGGGGGCACCTGGTTCCTCAAAGACCTTAAAATAGGCACTGGTCCACTTGACCAGGCAAGTCGTGATTTAAACCAGGTGAACGCAAGAATGATTTCATTCATTGCCTTTTCCATGTGCCTCTTGAGGGAAGGCATGTGGAATATGTAGAAGAGAGAGACCCCCAACTTCTATTGCCCCCCCCCTTCTCCCACACACGCACAGTAGACTAGTAAATGTTTTCTAGCTCTTTGCAAAGCTGACAGCGGGGGTTAGTGTTCCCACATGCCAAACAACTTCATCCTAAAGGAAATATTTCACTCTGACAAGTTTTAACAATTATAATGATATTTTATATTGATATGGCACTTTATCTTTAAAACACTTTTTATGTGGGATTTCATTGGTTAGTTGATAGTGTGTGACAACCAACCTCCCGGGGATGAAGGAATGGAGGGGGCTTCTACCCCCGTGTGACCATTGCTACTGAACAGGACAGCCTTGAGAGTCCCTAGAGTCTTTCTGCCCCCTTCTTCCTGCCCACCTCTCCTACCTGCCATTTGTGAAAATGGAATGGAAAACCCCAACACCAGAGAACAAGCAAAACCATCTGGAGAAAGAAGAAGAGATCAAAATCTTGACTCCTCCATCATCTTGTCCCTCAGTCTGCTCCCTCTCATTAGAGGCAGCGTTGAAGACACTCAGGCAGACAAGAGGGGTCTTCCTAGATGCCAACCTGAACTCTTGACCACGGTTGGAACGGACAGACCCAAGTCTGGTTCCTCTTCCTTGTCTTTCTAAATGCTTCACTCTCTCAAACCATTACTTACACTAGTCCCTAGTGGGTTAAGATGGGGTATGTGTGTCCAGAGGGAACCATTTCTATTCCATCACAGCCAGAGAGGTTTTATTGATGTGAGTCCACACTGTGGCTATTAGGGGCCCCTTGTGCAGTCGATACATGTGTGCTGAGTAACTAGTGCTTGCTAAGTCAAGGTGTCATAGTCTGGAAATAAAAAGGCATGTTCCTGCCCTCCAGGAACTGCCCATTCTATTGAGAAGACCAACACTGAGGAGTCAAGTGTAAGGAGATGTACTAAGTCCCACGATGGGGGTGAGCCCAGGATGCATAGAGCACAAAGGGGTAAAAAACAATCCACTGGGAACCTTGGCAGGGTTCTCAGTCCGTGCCTGTCAATTTGCAAACTAGGGTATGCAAGGCATTCCAGCAATCTGTATTCTAACATAACCATTCTCACCTGAATTTGGTTCAGATATGCAAGAATGGCAACCTGGTTAGATGGCAAGCTAATTCAGGCATCTTTTTAATTAAAAGTGTGCACATCAGGATCCCTCAGCCCATTGGAAACCCTCAATTTGTAAAGCAGGGAATGTTTCCAGAGAGCCCCAGGAAGACTGGGTAAAAATACTATTCTGTTGTGAAGCATTGAGATTCCTCAGCTGGATCAGATGCTGTGTGTTGGGTTAGTCTGTAGTACACATATTGGAGATGGTTGCCCTTTCCAGGCTTGAAACTGGTAGCAATCAACACTTTCCTTTTGGAAAACTGTTAACTGCAAAGTCTTTTCCGGGGTCCCTGGAGGGACTTCGAGGTACTGGCATCATGTGCATTTTCAGCTTCAACTACTTTTCATGTCAGTCTGGACACTCATGGACAGAGGTGTGTGTACAACATGTAAGTGCCCACTACAAGTGGTTTGCATTTCAAGTGTGTTCGTGTGGACAGTCTTCAATTTCAGAAACTGTTAAAGGGTTCTTCTTCCTTGTTTATCCCTTGAAGAAGTTGGTAGAAAAATGGAATTAAAACAGAATTTTCGCACGAACTTCTTGAAGCCTATTATCTATCTATCCATCAATATATAATTGTATATTATAATATGATAGATCTGTGTGCGTAGACATATACATATACAAACCGAGTGTGATTTCATTGTGTTAATGTTTATTGGAGGAATAAATTTACCAGGATGCTAATTAATTGCAACAGCACCTCTCCAATGCCCTTAGATATTTTTTTTGACAGGAGCTCTGACAGAATAAGAGGATTTTAAAAATTATCTCCTTCTGTTTGTTTACCTTTTATTTTTTAAATTTTCACAGTTCCCTCAATCTTCTCTTCTAAATGACTCCTTCCTTCTAATGCTGAGCTGTCTGTTACCTAAAAGTTCCCTAGATCCTTATACACACACACACACACACACACACACACACACACAAATCTGGGGTCACTCAGCTCCAACTTAAGGCACCGCTATGTGTACTAAGATGAAACTGTACTCCATTGGGTTTCCAATAGCTAGGTTTTTGTCAATAGATTGCCAGGTCTTTCCTCCAAAGTTCCTCTAGGTGACACCCCCGCCCCCATCCCTCCAGCCTCCTGGTGAACAGCTGAGCACAATAATAATTTGCAAATCCAAAGGACTTCCTTGGGTCCTTTGGCAGTCTGAAATTTCCATTTGAACAGAGGTTGGTCTGCCTAACTTTGGTTCTAGCACTAGAGAGGCTAAGGAATCCTTCATCAAGTGAAGTCTTGAGGCGACAGTATCCTAAAATATATGCTCTCTTCCCTGTCACCTTCTAGTACTTGAGGGTTTTCAAAATATTTTGAATTCAGTACTGGGTAGACACAGCAACCCCCTGGGGTTTACCCTTGTTTTAGGGAGAATCATGGCTGCCTACGCTCGCTCACCCAGGCCACAGACTAACCCTGTGGAGAAGTTGCAGAGATACAGATATGGCAAAAAACTCTCTTATGATGGGAACAGAAAGACTTTTCTAACTCCATTTAAGCCTTCATTGGAGATTTTACCCACATCGTCTTTCCTAGATAATTAAGTGAGGATTTGGGGGCAGCCAAGGCCCAGAGCATCTGCATGGAAACTGGAGCACTCCCTTCATCCTGGTCCCATCCGGTCTTCCCACTCCCCAGTCTGGGGGCCTGTTTCCCCTTTGGCACCTCAGAACTTGATGACTAGTCGACTGTCTCGTTTATTGTTCAAGGAGCCCTGGTGACATAGTGATTGCGAAGTGGGCTGTGATCTGCAAGGTCACCAGTTTGAAACCTCCAGCCTCTCCAAGGAAGAAAGAAGGGGTGTTCCACTCCCCAAAAGAGGGATAGCCTCAGAGACCCCCAGGGCATCTCTTCTTTCATAGGGTCGCTGGTTGGATGTTAGTGAGCTTGGTTTCAGTTTTGGTTTTCTCTTGCTTGTGGGTGGCTTTGCATATGTGGCACGAAGTAGATTGCAGACCAGTTCATGTGTGTATGTGATGTGCTGTGCATGTCTACCGCACCACAGCGGTCATTTCCTGGGGCCCGGGATTGTCTTGTTTTCCTGCAAACTTGCTTGAAAACAGTCATTGTTATGAGAGACTTCATAGAGCACATTGCTGTGGTTGTTGTTCAAGTCTGACACCTTGTCTTACTTACTAGGGACTCAATGGAACTAAAAGCAGTCAGATATTTACTTCTTCCATGGAATAAAGTTGTCCAAAGTAGAAAAGACTCTAGAGACAATTTGGTTGAAATTGTCTCCTCTGAAACTGAGATTTCCTAACTCGGAAGAATTCAGTATTCTTTCCTCTATCCCATCCTGCTAGCACAGGACCTTGCACTCCCTTGGTCTTCATTAAAGAGATGGTGGCAGGTTGGTAGCACTCGTTCTTCCCTGGTGGGTGTTAGGATTCTCCCCGCTGAGAAGACGGAAGCTCTTTTGCAAGCCGAGATCAGAGTGGACTGTTTGAGTTCCCCACGCGTCTTCCCTTTGTACGTTTTTGGTCCAAAACCTGCAGACACTCAATGAGTCAGCAGAGTGACGATGGCAGTGAAGAGCCAAGGTTTTCATGGTTTTCATGGTACTCTGACACACAAACTCTCTTCTGGTGGGACCAAACAAAAGCCAAACCTGTGGCCCAGGAGTCATGCTCAACTCTCAGTGACCTCAATGTCTGCAAGTAAAGCAGCTCTAAAAGATGCTCTCGGCCATAATCTTGTAGACACAGTTTGCCGGGTCTTTTTTCCTCACCACCTCTGAACTCACACCACGGAGCTTTCACTTCGCAGCCAACCTGCCACCATCTCTTTAATGAAGACCAAGCCATTTGTGCTACCCAGAGACCTTGTTTGGTAGGACAGGAAACCTACCCTTCAGTTAATCCACAGGCCTCAATGTAAAATGAAGCATTGAGTTGGATAGAAAATGTGAAATTGGAATATAAATGTGATAATTCTTCAGCACTTCTATCTCTCTCAGTTTCCTGCAGGCGTCTATGGCTCTAGGATGTATGCCATAACTGTGTGACTTGCACAATTCTGACTGATCTCCTTTCCCACAGACACCATTGATCAATAGTCCACTGCTGTGGCCCTATAGCTCAATCCAGTGCCTCCATCCTGTGTGCTACCTAAGTTTCTGATAGGTGACATGGCATCCCCATTTTGAACTTAGGTGTTAATTTGAACTAGGGGAGTTCTAACACTCCTTCCCCGCCACCAATCCGTGAGTTACTGACTTCACCAAGAGGACCCAGACACATCTCTCACCTTCTCCCAGAAAGTCCATAAAGTTTCTTCTCTGGTTCTTGGCCTGAATGAAGTTTCCATCGCCTAATTAGAGAAGCAAAAAGAGTTTCCTTCTGTTCACCCAAAGCTGGGCGTCTCTCATGCCAACATAGGCATGGCATCGTATCCATTGAGCCAACTCTTCTGTCTTCCCCTTCCGCTCAGCTTGATCTGTGTTTGGTTTTAGTGGTATGGGGAGATCCCACGGAGTTTGCTTCTGAGAGCACACTCTTTTGAGGGCCCCTGTGTAATGGGTCTGTGACTGGAATTATGAGAAAAAGAAAAACTATATCCTTAGTGGTGTCAGAAGGAGGGTGGTTCTGATTCCAGCCCTCTTAACTTTTCAGGGCTGTTGAAGGGTAGCTAAATTAATTGGGGGAAAGGGAATCTATAGTCCTACTGCCAGTTAAAGATTCAGACTTCTAAACCAGCTCAGATGGTTTTTCCTTCATTCCAAATTGGGATAGCCTTTGACTATTAAAAGAAAACTGAAGTGTGATTTCAAAATGAACCAGGGATGGGAGCCAAATGGGCTGGTTCGAGCTGTTGTGGGCAGGCAAGACGGCCGCCTGCCACAGGTGACAGAAATCCCCCAGGAAATCTTCGTGATCCTTGTCATCTTTCCCACCGTCTGCCAAGACGACAGAGATGGCACCAGTGGATTTAATCATTTCTGAAAAGAAGCTTCTTCAGCTCCCAGAACCTCCATTTTAAAGTGGACACATCTGGTAAGAGGACCACCTACCTCTGGTGAGAGGAAACTCCTAAGTCTTTCTCTGCCTTTCCTTTCATGAGGGAGACCCTGGTTCAATCCCTGGTCAATGCATCGAATGTGCAGCCACCTCCCCGCCCCTCCCCTCGGGCAGTGGAGGGGCTGACAAATTGCTGTGATTTTGAACAGGTTTCATGGATGGAAGCATATGAGGAAGAAAGGCCTGGTGATCTCCTGCCACAAACTGGCCAGTGAGAACCTGATGGATCACCACCGCCCCACCTGCAAGCAAGCATGTGTGTGGAGCAGGACTAGACAGTGTTTCTTTCATTGTGTGTCAAGTCACCAGGAGGAGATGGGGCCTCTTGCTGGCAAACAGCAGCAACAGGCACTGAGGACAAAATGTCTTTGGGAGTGCCTCTCAGTGAATGTGAGAACAGGGCCGAGCAGGCCAGAGAGAGGGAACATGGAAGAAAGCAGTGAGTAGATCCTTGGGAACAGGACCTGTATCTTTTCTGTGACCATATCTCTATACCTGTATCCCAATACCTGACATAAATAGCTGGTACCATCTATGAAGGGAGAAGTGACCGAAGAGGACATGGAAAAATACTGGACCCTTCTCTTATTCTCCGAGCAGTCAGCTGAGATGCCGAGTGAGGGACCATGGCCGCTGATGGGAAAGATTGATTCTGTATCCTGCAGAGGTGGTCTCCATGGTCACCCCTCTCTGTCCTCCCCATACCACCTACTCTTCACTGATTTCCAGGAGCGACCCCGCACTCCAGGCCCATTTGAAGAACGAAGGTAGAAACCTAGAAAATGTCCCAGACTTCTCACCCTGCCTCATTTTCAAATCAAATCAAATCCTGCTGAGTCTTCCCCAAATGTCTCTCGTGTTTGTCCCCTACTCTCTATGACCACTGCCTTTGCCTTTGAGCAAGTCTCCATCACTTCTTTCCTGAATTGACCACCGTGGCTCCCTATTTGGTTGTCCTGCTTCCAGTCTCTCTCCTCTCTCTCTCTCTCTCTCTCTCTCTCTCTCTCTCTCTCTCTCTCTCTCATTCCAGATCAAACCCCAGCTCTAGTCAAAGGCAAATTCAATCAGATTACACCCTATTTAAGAGGAGCCTAGTAGAAGAATGGACCAGGCATTAGGCTGCTAACCACAGGGTCAGGGTTTGAAACCCACCAGCTGGCTGCATCCAGAGAGAGATGAGGCTGTCTGCTGCTATAAAGATATACAGTCTTGGGCTGAGCCCCGGTGGCTTAAGTAGTTGAGTGTGGGACTGTGACCGGTGGGCTTGGTGGTTCAAATCCAGCGGCGGCTCTCAGGAGCAGCACTGGGCAGAGCTCACAACCACCAGAGGCAGTGATGCCCACCCCCCAAAGAAAAAAAGATGTACAGTCTCAAAACTAAATGTGATCATTCACAACAACAAGGATGCAGTTCTACTCTGTGAGAAAAGGTCTCTATGAACTGAAATGGACTAGATGGCAGGAACTTCGTGTGGGTAACCTGGTTGCCTTGGTTTAGGATGTTTTGGCTTGGCTGATTTTAGGATGGTTCAGTTTGGTTTATAAGCCTGCTTAACTCCTCCCCATTCACTTCCAACACCATTGTCTTCAGTCCAAAGTTTTCCCTCCTTAGCATCACCCAAGAGTCCCTGGATAATCTGGCACTTCCTTCCTTCTCAACCTTAGTTCTCCTCACATCCCTGGATGAGTATTATTGGAAGGCTCACAGCACTGTCACACTCCATTCTCTTCTGCGAGCATCATTCCTTCATTCTCTAACTAGGTAACCCCTCTTGAGTCTTCAATGCCCAGACTGACCACCACCTATTCCAAGAAGCACTCCATGAATCCACTTGCCCCCAAGCAGAGTTTGGTGTTCTCCGGTGAATTTGGTACAGAGGTCTGATGATGACTTACTACATCCCCTGTCATTTGTGGCTTTCTTGTCTGGATTGTGACCTTCTGGAGCGCAGCCACTGTGACCCTCGACTCCATTCATACTTAGCAGCAATTCTTCGGTAGAGCGCCAGTGGCATTGTCAGCTAAAAGTTGAATTACTAATGCAAGGTTGTCAATTCTATCCAACCAGCTACTCCATAGAAGAAAGATGAGGCTATCGGCGCCCCCAAAGACTTACAGCATTAGAAAGCCTGTGTAGGGTCACTGTGAATCAGTGTCAACTCCATGGAAGTGGTTTGTATTGCTGTTGCTGTTTTTGGTGTTGTAGGTTTTTTTTTTCATTGATTTTATTGGGGGGTTCTTACAGCTCTTTTTTTGTTTCTTTTTTTAGGGGTGCATCACTGGCCTCTGGTGGGCATGGGAGCTACCCAGCCTTGCTCCTGGAGAGCGGCTGCGGGGTTTGAACCGCCAAGCCAGTGGGCTGCAGTCCCGCACTCAACCACTACACCACCAGGGCTCAGCACTCTTACAGCTCCTATACATCATTTATACTCCATACATCATTTGTATCAAGCATAGTTGTATACATGCTGCCATATTCATTTCCAAATATTTTTCACATGAACCCTTGGTATAATCTTCTCTTTCCCCCTCCCCCCTTTTTTAAATGAACCATTTTATTGGGAGCTCATACAACTCCCCTCACGATCCATACATACATCAATTGTATGCAGGCCACATTTGCACACTTGTTGCCATCATCACTCTCAAAACATCCTCCCTCCACTTAGGCCCCCAGTACTAGCTCCCCAATTTCCCTTCCCTCCCTCCACCCCTCCCCCATGAACCCTTAATAATTTACAAATTGTTATTGCTTTTTCACATAGTACACTGTCCAATGTGTCACTCCACTCACTTCCCTGTAGTCCATGCCTGTTGTTGTAGTTTTAAGGGTAAGAATGAGTCTAGAACTGATACCAAAGGTGTTAGTGGGCTGGGCATGCATGCATATGTTCCCTTATTCCTTCAGAGTCATGATATGGGCCACCTCCGCTTCACATATAGATTCTAGTCAGACAGCAATCCTCTGGAAAGGGTTTTCTAGCTGACTCGGTTTCTCCCTCGACTTCCTTGAAGATACCAAAAATGACAACATGTGGTCAGTGCTACGAACACACACACATACACATCAGCACAGAGGCCACGTTATTTCTCCGGGGAGCAGGCACCATTACTCAGTCTAAGGGGGCGAAACAGCTCCCCCACTGTGAGCAAGCAAGCCCACAGAGCAAACCAAGTCATTTCCCGATCTTCCCCAGTTACAAAGTCTGGCAAGGGATCGGCCCAGAGTCCCACTGTAATTATGCCCGGGTCGACGGTGAAATGGAGTTCCTGATCACTTTCCTAAATCTCAACCCGACGCGACATTTATAACTACATTAAAAAGCAAATGCTCTTTGCCTTGTGCTTCCACTTGAGATCATGGTGCAGTGATAACACTGTTGCGGGGCCTCAGGCCCTTCCCAAAATGACAGAACAGAACCATGAATCATAAAGGAAAGGAAATAGTAGTTCCCTCCTTGAGCTCCTGAACACAAGGGAAATAAGCAGAGCCTTAACTGAAAGATGAATATATCTCACAGAACTCCCGGGTTTGGGAACGCTGGGAGCTCCAGAGTCTAATCCTACCTTGGCAGCTGATGGCCTGGGCCTTCCCTTATCTCTGCACAATGAGGCCAACAGGGTGTGCCTCTAATGCAAACTCCAGCTAGGGCTGCACAACTGTGGTCAGCGAGGGAGGGGGGCTGTGAGGGGGGGTGTGTTCCAGCAAGTGATCCAAGAACAGACCAAAAATCACGGCTTGAATAAATCATAGGTCTTGCAGACACACATGAGGGCGAGTCAAAAAAAAAAAAGTATTGTGACACAACCATAGAAGCCTTTATTAAACAAAAAACATCAAAATGTAAACCTATTGCTTCTCCACATTGTCTCCATCTAGGACTGGCCACTTCTGAGGGTGGAAGGAACTGAACCCTCTCCAGGAGAAGCCCTAGCACTTCTATTCACACCACCACAAATCAGCCGTTTGGCCATCCTCAAGGGATTCTGATCTCGCTCTTTTGACTTGTTCTCTGAGTTTGGGGAACAAAAGAGAAGTTGAAAAGGTCAAGATCAGGACTGTGGGTGGAAAGGTAAAGGTTCTCCAATGAAATTCTCATATGATAGACCATACTGCCCTTGGATAATGAGCTGGGGCAGAGTCTTGATGTGTGTGTGTGTGTGTGTGTGTGTGTGTGTGAGTGAGAGAGAGAGAGAGAAAGACAGAGAGATGGAGGGTGGAGTTATTGCTGGAAGCACTTTTTCTGGTCTTTTTTGGACCATGACCATTTAAAATTTTCTTCAAACTTCATCGTAATAAGCCTCCATGCTCATCCTACATCCTTTGAGAAAGCTGATGAAGATTTCCCTTGAGAATCCCCCAAATTGGTTACAATAACCCTCTGATCTGAACGATCTACCTTAAATTTCACTGACCTGGTTGATTTGTAGGGAAGATGATGTTTTGAGTGAACTTTTTTCCCCTCTGAGAGGCACACTCAAGAGATGAAGAGAACTTGTCTGCAACCAAACATCCACTGATCACAAAGAGACAGTGAAGCACATTCCATGTGGGACATACCCATGCAGGTAGTAATGGGAGTCTTCCAAGCCACTTTATTGAACTGACCTTTGTGTTCCATGCTACTCTGAAAAGTCTGCCATCCTCATCATCATCATCCTCATCTGTCATCACTGCCTTGCAGCGAGTATTAAACTAGGAACCAAGCACTGACCTAAACCCTAGCTGCACATTAGCATATTGAATCTTCACCACCACCCAAGGTGGTACTATTTTTGTTCCTGTGGTGTAGATAAGACAATTGGGGTACAGAGATGTCAAATCACCTGCCCACAATCACACAACCAGAGATGGGTGGGACTAGGATGCACGGCAGGCAATGTAGCCCCAGCAAGGTGTACAACGATGACGACATGCTGCTGCTTCCTTCTCCTTCTCCTTCACTTGTTCTTTGCCCTTGGTTGGCTCTTGGCCACCCCAGGTGTGCCTAGAATGACTTCACCAGATTTTCAAGGTCGTGACCTCTAGGAAGCAGATCACCAGGCCTGTCTTTTGAGGTGCCTGTGTGTGGGCTCACACCCCCAACAGTTCCGCGTTAGTCTCGGCCCCCTATTTGCACCCTGTAGGCACTCCTATTTGTCAACTAACAGTTATTTTAAAAACCAAAGTCTGTGCCGTGGAGCATTTCTGCCTCATGGGATAGAGTCCCCCTCCAGGATAGAGAATAACCGCCCCATCCCCACCACTCCTCGGGTCAATGTCAACTCCCAGCAGCCGTCGATTGACTGTCGGTCTGTAGGGGGAGCAGACCGCCTCATCTTTCTCCTGAAGAAGAGCTGGTGAGTTCACCACCTTTTGGTTCACAGCCAAATGCTGAACCCCTGTGCCACCAGTTCATACTGAAGTTATTAAAAGTACCCCACGATCCAGCCGGGAATTGAATGGTTTGTTATTTATTTACTCTTCATTCAATTAATGATGGTCCTCATAAGATTCAAGAACCACTGGTTGTACTAAAAACAGAGGTCCCGTAACAAAACCTCGCCCCCTCCCCCCACTAATGCCTAAAAGCTGACCCTCCACGATCTTTTCCACTGAGCTAAAGGTGCTCTCTGTTTGTAACGCAAGCATGATAGTAAGGTCAAAGAGTCATGGCTTCCATCTCAGGGCAAATAACACAAGGCCATTAGAAGGATGTTACTGGAAGTGAATGGAAAAGGGAATGGGAGTAGGGGGTGGAGGAGAGGAGGAGAAAAGGAATGTGGCTCTGGAAAAGATGGAAAGTAGAGGCATTTAGATGCAGACAGGAAGGTTGAAAATAAACTTGGCCTACTTCACAGTTTCGCCTACAGCTGGCCTGGGGCCCTCATCAGTACTACACATATGACATTCGTGGCCAAATGTTTTAGAAATCAGTCAAGGGTGGCATCATTATTTTAGAAATATTAACCTCATCACCTTAAAAAATAAAAACCGCATGAGTAAACAATTGGCCAAGTCGACCAGAGAATTGATTTTAGGAAAGCGACCATCCTCTTAGGCATCTAGCACCTCTCCGCGAACATCCATGTGATGGAGATCAACTCGCATAAAGAGTGACCTCCTTAAACTTTGAAAAATAGATTTAAACCATTGAACTGTGCGGTATGTGAATTAAATGCCAAATTGGGGGGGGGGGGGAATGAGGCCTCTTGACGGGGGCCAAGTTGGCCCTTTTCGGCCATGCTTCGAATCTACACCGCTAGCTTCCATGCCTGTTGCAAAGACTCCACTTCATTCAGACTCATGGCTCCTGTCCTCGTCTGTATTCTACTGCAACAATGTGGCTGTTCATCACCAAGAGCCACGTCACATCAGAACCGCATCCTTTGGTTTTAACCAAAGGAAGAAAGGGAGCTCTGCAATCCAATGGGCCTTAGGGTTTCCATGTAGAGTTATGACGAGATGGTCTGGACATTGGGACAGCTGAACTGCTTGGGAAATCCAGTGGGAAGTTCTCTCCATCCCACGTCTCCATCTTGTTCTCGCTCAGCAGCTCCAACAGAGTTTTTACCACCCGGAAAACTGGGAAAGGCCAGAAAACACATTCAAGGTTTTGCCTGAGTCAGAAGCACCCATGCCACGTGGACCCTCAGGGTCCAAATGCTTCTGTGTTCCTGAAGGACCCTGGGTATGGAGGGAGGTAGACCAGCCACTGCTGGCTCTCACCGATTACAATTTATCTCGTGTGGGTCAAAAGAGGCAAAAGTATCCATCCATGGCACTTGATCTTGTGGTCATTGACTGACAGGAGTAAAATAAGCCAAAAGGTTGACTCCCTTTTCAAAAAGATTGAGCCTCTTTTAGGGAGGAAGGGGTTAAAGTCTGTTAAGCTATTGACCCAGGGTCAAAGATGTCACCTTAATTGTTCATTGTTTGCCTCAGGCATAGAACCACAATCCGGGGCTCAGGCCACCTTCAGGCAATCTTTTAATGCCTTAGTGCTGTGCTCCAAATTGTCCCAGAAATACATAATCTACAGTCCAGGGAAGCTGTGAACAAATGAGGCCAATCCTTCCCATTTTAAAACACAGATTGATAAGAAGAAACCAGAACCTAAACAAGTGTAACTCAACATGCAATGAAAGTAAAAGCTGTGTCTTTTTTCCTTTTTCTTTTTCTCTTGCTCTTTTCCCCCCATTGAGCTGACACCCCCGCCCCCACCCTGCACAAAAGTAGTGTTTCTAGGTTGACAAAGGAGAGACATTTTTTAAAAAGAAGAAAAAAAAAGGTTTATGAGCATGCTGTATGGTTTTCTCCCCAAAAGGAAAATCAAAAATAGATGCCGCTTCCCTAATTCATCTGATTTGAAAATTATTTGGCATTTTTAGAAATTAATTTTTCCAGGCAATTAAATTAGCCAGTAATTTGATATCACCATCTTATTTCATTATATAGAACACATGCTGAAATGACACACAACCTCATTTTCATTTATTATTTTAGCATATTGAGTACTCATAAAAAGGTGGTGGGCTGACAGTGCCAGAGACTAAAACCTTCCCTGCTGGCTGGGGGAGAGCCGGCCGAGTGACTCCGTGAGCTGGAAGCCCCGACCGTCCAGGCAGGAATGCCCAGCTGTGAGAGCAAGCTCGCGTCCCCGGTGGAACAGCCCTTTATTCTCTGCTCCAAGAATCTTCACTGGCCCATCCAACTGAACATGATAAATGGCACCACCACTGGACAGGATCCACCCCCTCACTTCCCGGTGGCCACCTGGTATTTCTATGATGCCTCTGTTCAGAGAATGTTTAAATACTTTCCGAGGCATCCATACTGTCTCAGTCCTCCAGGCCTTTAAAGCAATGGTGGAGCTTTGCAAAACTGATGATCCCCTTGGGAGCGGCGAGAACACCCACCCTTGGCCAGCGCCGAGGTAGGGAAGTTCTTACTCCTCCATCATGTCCAAGAGAGAATTGTTCTGTGCTTCCAAGCAAACACACCAAGTGGCTGCAGAGAAGGAAGACTCGAAGGTCCACTCCCATAAAGCTGGCAGCCTAGAAAACCCCATGGGACACGGATACTCCATCTCATGGAGGGACTGTAGTAAAGTGACCAGATGCCCCGCTTTTTAACAACTTAACAACATCCCACAGCGATTTAAAATTAAAATAAATATATTACAATACTATTTTTTCGTTCTAGGAAAATTTTTGTTGCTCCATAGAGACCAAATTTTTAATCAAGAACCCACCACCCCCGACCCCTGGGCAATAGTGTCCCGCTTAAAATCTGGTCACTTGAGAATGAGTTGATTCAAGATGTATAGGCAGTACTTAGCGCTCAGCAAGCAGAGAGCCGGGAGAGGTCTGTGGGCCCCCATGTGTTCCCAGGAAGAAATGCAAGCACTCAGCGTGTCTCTGCTGGACATGGGCGGACGTGAAGGTGAGTTATGTGCCGGTCTGCTAGCCTCAGCATCAGCGGTTCTCACCCACCGCCTGCTCAGTAAGGCATTACTGTCTCAGGAGCCCACAGGCGCAGTCCGACCCTGTTCTCTAGGGTCTCTGTGAATCGGCGTCGGTCGACTCAGGGACTCTGAGTATGGTTTGGAAGTAAAGATACAGAAAGGAGAAGCAGTGGCATCCAGGGAAAGAGGCAAAGTCGAGAGTCACCAGGCAAGCTTCACCAGAAAGGATGCCTTTGGTTCATGGTTTTAAGGTGAGGGTAGAGACGAGTAAAAGGGAACTCTGCTAATCATTATACCAGGACTACAGACCAGCAGACCAGGACTGTCTGGGTCTAACAGCAACATGGACTCACCCAGGATACTGGCAAAATTGCAAACCTGTCGGGCACTTCCTACGTTAAGAACCATTACCAATCTTTTCAGTTTGGGGCCTCTTCCCCCGTCTGCCATGTTCACTCCTTCCTGAAGGCCTGGCTAGGCCCCTCTCCCTCCCTGTCTGGAGTATCCACCCCCAAGCCCCCACCCTACCGCCTTCCCCCCTCATTTCTGCAAACCAGACTTTCTTTAAAATATTAAGGAATGCCCATCTCTCCCACACAGCTTCTCTATCAACTCCAGTTCACTTTATTCTCTGCCCTTTCTGAACTCCCATAGGGTTTATTGTATGTATCAGGTAACATAGTTTCAGAATGCTGTGGATTTTCTTCTTGCTTGTTCTATGAGGTTATTTTCCCCTTCAAGGGGGTCTAGTGGACAATTGTTTCAGTACCCAACTGCTAACCAAAAGGTTGGTAGTTAAAATCCATGCAGGAGCTCCAGGGGACAAAGGAAACTCAAAAAGGTGTGTCTATGCTGTCACATGGGGCTTCTGGGTCACAGATTGACTGCAGAGTACAAACCCCACCACCATTGGCCCTATCAGGTTTTAAACTCCGGGAAGCGGGTCTCTCCCTTTGACTTCCCTCACACCCTCTTCAGGGCAGCCTTACACCCTAAACAGGCCCTGAGAACTTAGGGTAGGGAGACCCTCACAGAGACGGCCAAGCCAGGGATGGATTAAGACAATCGCCTGAGACCTGGGAAAGAGAAGGCTTCCTGGAGACCCAGTCAGTGGGGTACATGGGAGCTCACCCCTGCTCAGCACCCACTGTGGTGGGATCGCTTCACAGGCTGGGTGGTTCCGGCTTCTTTATTTACCCTCCTTGTCAATCCACGCCCCTGGGAAATTCCGGAGGGAGGGCACTGTGTTGGTTGTCACCTAACGGACCCTCGGTGGATGGGGGCTCAATGAATGATTGACAGGCAACATGGGCTTCCTTAGCGTCCTAACAGCAGGCACTTGATGGATTTCATTGGGTTCCTAAGTTTCGAAAAGGGGATCCTTCCCTCCCTGGACAAGTCAAGGAAACAAATTCCCAGCTTCCACTGGCCACCCAGACTGGCTGAGGGCAGCTTCTCCCATCGGCCTTCCAGTGCTGCCCCCTGAAGGGAAGGCGGTCCTGAAGTCAAAGTCTGACTCTCTCCTAAGGCTCTGTGTCGCCATGGGCAAGATGTTTTTCTTTGGCCTTCAGATTCCATCGGTAATAAGAGAGGGCTGGCCGGAAACGCCTGGAGGCCCCTTCCGGACCCAGCACCTTATGGCCCTGGAGCCCGCTCTCCTCTCCGGGCACTCCTGCCGGGTGGGGTGACACACCCGACGGGGCTGGCTGCTGCAGGGGCTCCTGTCCCCACAGGCCCCGGATTGACAGCTTCAGAGGGAGCCTCTGACTCCCCCTTCAGCTGCTTCTCGGTGGGGACGTGAGGCTCCCGGTAGTGCACCAGGTTGCATATTAAACAGATGGGATGCAGATTTGAGACCTCTTAAAGGTTGGGGCTTCTCCTTTTTTTTGTAGGCGGCTGTCAAGGTGTATTAGTATCTCTTTATTTAAACAAGCTCCTCGGTCTTGGTGCACAGAGCTGGGACGCGGGGAAAAAAAAAAGTGAGTAGAATAAATAATCTATCATGCTAGCAACATAATTATGAGAACATATGTTAGCGCGAAGCAGCTCGGTTCTAGTCGTATTAAGGGTGCGTGTGGGAGAGAGAAAGAGAGCAGGAGAGAGTGTCTCGAAATAGTTCAGGCGGAGGAAGAGTGAGATCAGGCTACGTGAGAACCCAAATCGCGTCCAGGGAGCCCCCACGCTGGCACGGGCTGCACCAGCCCGCAAGGCTGTTTGGTGGCTTCCTGGTGCTACAAGCAGCCACTTCCTCTGGAGAGCCACCAGCCACGTCAGTACGCAGGCCAAAGGAGGAAGGTCACTCATGCTTAGCCCGCGCTGTCTTGGCCAGGTGTTAGCAGAGCCTGGAGTCAGGGAGAAAGGTCCCCACTGTAAAGGGCAATGGATCTTGGTTCTCAGGAGTGCTTCCAGCTCCAAGACACACAAGGAAAAAAACAAATAGAGCAAGTCCCCATAACTTAACTTTACGC